>JAVIWB010006870.1:0-124050 GCA_031893035.1 Dermolepida albohirtum
CCACTGATGCAAATTACACCGACTCTGCGGCATATACATATATATATATATAATATTGTTAGCTTTCACAGATTGTTTGGAAACTTTATAATATGGTATTAATCATATTCATTAACTCTTGTAATAATGTTTTTTAATTTATTTCACAGATGTCACTACCCATATGGAACTTTCTAAGACGGCTTTCATGTCAAACTTAGCTAACTTAATTCCTATGCCTGATTGTAATCAATCACCCAGGAACATGTATCAGTGTCAGATGGGTAAGCAAACCATGGGCACTGCCTGCCACAATTGGGATCTTCAAGCGGAAACCAAATTATATCGATTGCAAACGCCTTCATCACCATTCTTTCGTCCAGTACATTATGACAACATAAACTTGGACGATTTTGCAATGGGAACTAATGCTATAGTAGCAGTCATCAGTTATACGGTAATTTTTGCGTATTATTACATTTAACTATATAATATTAAAAGTAAATAGCGTTTGATTTTTCCAAAATGAAATCCTTTTCCAAACATGTTCTGGGAATTAAAGAATATTTGCACATGTATGTCCTGAGTGGTCTGTTTTTTTCAGAAATTACTTAATGATAAACGTAGCTCCATGATCATATTAATTCTAGATCTGCCAATATATTTACAATATATAAGTTTATTTCTTAATTTTTAAATATTATTGAGCTAACTATAGTTTTAATCATTTTTAAAAAAAATTGTATGGCTACTAAAATAATTTATACAATCATTAGGCGAAATTTAATTGTAATATGTATTATCAAAATCATTTTTATATTTTTGTTTGTTTTTAAAGTATTTCTATATTTATGCTTTTCATTTATATTACTTCGAATTCATATTTACACAAATCGAATGAAGTAAAGCATCTAAGATAAACTTATTTCCAAGTTCTCGACGATGCTTGTAAGTTAGTGCAGGGGTACTAGAAATAATTTTAAGCATGTTTGTTGTATATATTGAAGAAGAAATGTATAACATCAAAACCATAATCTACGAAAGTGAGTTAATTAGCGATCTCTTTTATTCATTTTTCAATAAGATCGATTTTTAATGTTTATTTATTTTTTCATTATGTACAATGTAAAATGCAAATGCAAATACGTCAGTCAATTAATATATACATTATTGTTAATAAAAACTTTTTACTGTGTTTCATTTTAGTCAAACGTTAACATATAATTTTCGTTACAAAATAATTTAATTAAACGAGTTTGCGGCATTATATTTGGGAATACTCTGCAATTAAAGTTTTTAGTAAATAAAATTTTGCACTTTATAGCTTACTTTTGGCGTTTAATCGCTTACCAGTTTAACTGAAACGTTTTTGTACATATTCGGTTATCGATATAGTTTGATTTAAAAGAATTTAAAATTTTGTATTATGGTCATAAAAATTTGGATACCATTATAATTTAAAAGAATTTGCTAGTAGGCAAACAGGTTGCGGATATTTTACAAAATCTAAATTACTAATAAAGGACAAAATTTCAATACACTTTCATGAAATTATTTTCAGGGTTACGACATGGAAGACGCCATGATTATTAATAAGTGTTCTGAAGAGCGCGGATTAGCACATGGCTGCATTTATAAATCCGAATTCGTTGAGCTTGACCAGCCAAATTCGTATTTTTGTAGGGATCCTGCACAAGAACATTTGTTTGATAAATTAGATACTGACGGGTTGCCTTACATTGGAAGAAAGGTAACTGAAGCAGAACCTCTGTATTGTTTCTATAATACAGATGAATCACGATATATGGTTCGTAATTTCAAGTCCAAAGAGGAATGTTACGTGAATAGTGTCAGACTATGTGGGGATTTCAATGCTAAGAAACCTAGAATAGCGTGTATAACCTATCGAGTACAAGTAAGTTGTTTTTCTATATTTTTGTTTATAATTTAATGTATAAAAAATTGATGTAGCGCAAATTTTCATTACAATATTTATTTTTATATATGAAAACGCTATTTGAATATTATTTATGCATATAGTATATGTATATAGATATTAGTTTAGGTCGATGGACTTGGTGGATCGGATAATGATAATCATTTGTTTTGCAGGTATTTACTTTTAATTATTTAATGCTAATTATCTTAGTAATATAATTACTGAGTATATACTAAATATGATGAGAAATATTTCACTATATATATTTTACTAAATAATTTTTATAATAAAAAAAAGGTTTGATTAAACTTGGATAGGTGCGATTGATAAATGAAATAAATAGTATATGTAATTAGGTACCTGTTTTTTTACATGTTGATGTATTCTAACGTGAAAATGTGGTACAGTATTGTTGATTCATTCCATTGTTGATTCAGTTAAACGCCTACGATGGGGTGAAAATGTACATTTCGAAGTGAAGGTTCTACATCTAACGAATTGAGAATTTCTAAAAGTCCTTCATATCATTTTCATACTTTTGGTTTTTGTTTAAAGGCTGTTCTATATGCACTATAGTTTTAAAATTGGGACTCTTATTTAAAACTGTACATTTATCGGTTGTACGAGTACTTAACGTTATCTGTTAGATTTTGATATTTGTAAACAGTTGCTGGCTTAATGGAATTGCTTGAGCTTCTTGTTAATTTAATTTCAAAATACAAGCTTTAACAGTATGAAATTGTTTCCCGTAGTGTATTATTGCTCGAAACCACGTGCATTATCTTGTTAGTAGCAACTGTGGTGGTAGAGGACTGTCTGGACAAGAATTTTTAAATTCGCGAATGCAGTTGGGATATTTAATAAAAACTTTGTGATAGAACGTATTAAGTTACCTGCTCTTGTATAGATGTTTCTAATATAATCTACTACAAAATGAATTGCATGGAGCAAATATGTTACATGAAGCACTTTAGGAAAAGATTGTTTTAGTATTTTGCCAGTTTTAACCATGTTCGAATCTCCATCTGTAGCCAACATTGCAACTTGGGTTGGCGATATTCGATATTTCCCATCAACATTTTTTTATAGTTTACGCTATGTATTCCCCGTTTGTTTTTTTGTAGTATTTTGCTGCATAAAAGAACAGGAAACGATGTTTTATCGCCATCTAAAGTGCGTACTAATATATTCAAAGCACAATTTTTTTAGCATCTGAAGTTTCATCAACCGATAGCAATATTTTTTATTTTCTAAGATAAGTAACCGTGTCTTTCACTCGCGGTAAATTACACTGTAATTGTCTTCTGGTTGCTAACTTCCAATATGGAATATTTTTGCTCAAAAACTGACGACAGCTCTTATTGTGTACTACATGTTGGGGAATATTGTATGTAGTTAATATAAAATGAAATATAATTTTATAATATGGTATTTCACATTTTTGCGTTTAACATGTGGCGTTTGCTCTTAATGTGTGTTTTACAATCCAAAATGTTGTACGCCAAATTTTAATGTTGCAAATAGCACATCTAATTATAATTCCTATATGTATATTCTAGCACAGGAAAATCATTTATTTAATTTTACAATTAACAATCCACATTTTCGAGGCGTTTTCGCGTCACTGACATGCCATCGGTTTCAGTCGCTGGTTACCCGGAGGATTTTTCAACCTTAGCAATAATAATATAAAACATACACTACAGGCCATAAGTGAGGGATCACTTATCATAAATAACAAAACACTTGTATTTTAGACACATCCCTTAGACTTTTACCTGTTTTGGTGAGAATAATTGAAATAACAGCTGTAAAAGTAATTCTGAGAAGGATTATTCGGATTATTATTATAAATTAGATAAATATATTTGTTTCTGTAAAATATTGTAAATCCTTTTAATAGTTTTATGGTGTCTATTTAATAGAAATATTTTATATACCCCAATAAATTTAATAGTGTTTACAACGCAATATTATTATAATGGTATTAGGAATTCATAGTAAACTATTTAGCAATTTAAAAATTAGTTTTCGTGCAGTATTTGTCCGAGTAAGTTGCAATACGAGTATTTGAGAACAGACGTAAAAGTAACTTATAAAAATACCGAAAAGAAAGGAACTTAGCGCAGAAACTCGTAGTTCTATAATAACGCTACATGGTGAAAAATTTTCACTGCGGCATATAGCCCAAAAGTTAAATTTATCTTATCACACGGTGCACGCGGTGCAAGGAACAGTGAAACGATATTCACAAAGTGGATCATTACAACCAATAAAACGTTGCGGAAGGCCAAGGGTAACTACCAGACAAGAGGATTTGCGCCTAAAAATACTATCAAAACGAAATAGGCGCCTCACAGCTCCTCAGCTTCGAGCAGAGCTGAATGAAGGCCGTCGAAAGCCGGTGTCACTGACTACTGTAAAACGACGTTTGACAAAGGCGGGACTACATGGGCGTATTGCAGCTCGAAAACCATTATTGAATCCACGAAATCGTAAAAAACGGTTACAATGGGCCCAGGACCATCAACACTGGGACATGGAAATGTGGAAGCAGGTGTTATGGACAGATGAGTCAAAGTTCCAAGTGTTTGGTAGTAATCGACGAGTTTTCGTTCGAAGACAAGTGGGTGAAAGGATGTTACCCGAATGTGTAGTGCTAACTGTTAAACGCGGGGGAGGTTCTGTGCTTGTTTGTGGATCTTTTTCCTTTGATGATGTCGGAGATTTGTACCGCATTGAAGGCATTTTAAAAAAAGAGGGGTACCTGAAGATTTTGGAGGAACATGCAATTCCGTCTGGATTAAGGTTAATTGGTGAAGGTTTTCACCTACAACAAGATAATGATCCCAAACACACTTCCCAACTTTGTAAAAACTATGTGAATCAAAAAACAGGAGGAAGGGGTGCTGATAAATATGATTTGGCCACCACAATCACCCGATATCAACCCTATCGAATTACTGTGGGATGAATTAGATAGAAACGTGAGAGAAAGCTGTCCACAATCGCAGAAACAGCTTTGGGAGCAACTTACAAGGGTGTGGAATAATTTACCAATGGATACGCTCCAGAAACTTGTATCGCAGTTGCCTAATATTTGTAAAGAAATCATTAAGCGCAGAGGTGGATACTTCGACGAAAGTCGAATATGATAAGAAATTCTACAGAATATGTTGAAATTATTTTATTTTATAAGGAAAACTGTTCATTTGTCTCGTAGATATAGTTTTGTAGAAATATACGTTTTGCTTCACTAAGCGTGCATGTTTTTTTTTAAAATTTCATCTACTGATCCCTCACTTATGGCCTGTAGTGTATCTATAAACACAAGTACATTTTAAAAATAATTCAATTTGTCTCAATATATGATGAGTTTAGTGTAATAATGTCGATGAAGAGATAGCAGAATAAAAAGAATGGCACTTGAAATATAAAAATTGAATAATGTTGAAAGTTTTGATAAGAACAAATTTACAGAAAAGTACTGAAAAGTAATTTTAATATGTTAAAATATAAGTTCATGACAACATTTGCTTGTCACTTCAATAAACGATCTTGAAGGAAAGCAAAAATATTCGTTTTTGAAAAATCCTAACTGATTACTATCCAAATAATTGAGATCAAAATACTTTTCTTTGTTTTCCACCAGTAGTAAAGTATTATCTCATTTTTCATTACAAAACCATAGATTTCATAATAAAAACTTGACACCAATTACTTATAAACACGTATACTCGTCACCCTATATATTTTTTTATAACAAATTGAATAAGGGATAGTTATGTAAGCATTAAAGGCTTAGTGTCTAGCTGTACGTTGATACATTGTGTTTATTTATAATTATTTTTATAGAGGAATCCTAGTGTGGGTGACAAATTCGCAAGTCGTGCTGGTCAAAAAGGAATTTGTTCGCAGAAATGGCCAGCAGAGGACTTACCTTTTACGGAAACTGGTTTGATACCGGATATTATTTTTAATCCTCATGGATTTCCATCGCGGATGACTATAGCTATGATGATCGAAATGATGGCTGGCAAATCAGCAGCAATTCATGGATTAGTTCACGATGCCACTCCTTTTAAGTTCAATGAAGATAGAACAGCAATTGATTATTTTGGAGAACTTCTACAAGCAGGTTAGTTTGAAGAAAAAATACGTTACGTAATGCCTAGATATAATTCTTTGCTGACCGTTTGATCACTTGGAATGAATTCTATGTTAATGACTTATTTTGAATAAATACTCGACCTTTTCAAACGACTTTGTTTCTCTCAAATTTCCTTTTCTAGTAAATAAAACTCAAATTCTTTTTTGCGTATTTAACAAAGTCTTTGCTATGCTAAATCTGAAATAATTTTTGATTGTTCATTAACTGATGTGAAACAAACTTTGCATTCACGTGTTTTAAGGCTAAATTTTCTGTTAAAATGTGAAGTTTTTATATTTAAAGTTCTGTTTTCATAATTCTCATTAAAAATCTATGCCCATTTTTTATGTACCCACGGTTTTTTAACGTTTCGTTAATTCAAGTTTTTGGTTAATGTTTATGTAATGTTTTCTTGGTTCTCTTAAGTCAGGTATTACGTCCCATGAATCATTATTTGAGTAGGAACACCGTAAATTTCTTTTATTGTTTGATGCGTTAAGGTTGTACTTAGGTAGTTTAAAGTATAATTTAATATTAGCGCAAAGTTTGATTCTTTTCTTGATCAATACATAAAACCGACTATCACGTTTGCCACATTAACTGCTTAAAGTTATCTAAATATAAAAACTTGACGCCAATTACTTATAAACGCGTATGTATCTATACTCGTTACCATATAATTGCTTGAATATATACAGTACGTCCAGTGGATCTCTCAATATACGCCATTATTTAATGTAACAATAGCAATCAAATTCCTACCCAACCCATATAATTTCTGTTTTACAAAGCGAGATAAAAGTAAGTAAAACTTCAATATTCGATTTAAATAATGAAAATATGTAGACGTTATTGTATACAAGTTGGAGAGAGTGAGAAAATATTGGAACAGTTTTGATTAATTACTGCTTATTTACTGCATTAGCCAGTCTAATTGAAGTGTGACATTTGTCGTTAACTTGTTTTGCTTAATTTAATATTTTTTTCTTGTTATTTATAAATTTTCCTTCAACATCAGTAAATAATTTAAAACAATTTTATAAATAATTATATTACGGTACATAATTTTACTAAGAAGTATTGATTTAATTTATATGCATAAAAGTCAATGGCGTATGTTTAAAGATCCACTAGACGAACTGTATTTAATTTTTAAATAATTCAATGTGTTCTAATATTTTATGTAAATCTTAACCAAAGATGTGTCTGTCAGCACTGGTTAATTAAATTTACATGTTGTACATAGGTGTTTTTTAAATGTAAACATACCACAATTCTATCTTTTTCTAGAAGAGTTTTAAGTAACGTGTGATTTGAAATTTTTTTAGTCTTTAAATATTTTATTCAAAATATGAAAAAATGCTTCCTTAAAAATCAATCAAATCCAATTGTATAATTTGCTTTCTCATTATAATTATTAATTCTATAGGAAATAGACAAAACTGAAACACATTTTCTATATTTCAGGCGGATATAATTATTTTGGAACGGAAACTATGTATTCAGGAATTGATGGTAGAGAGATGGAAGCGCAAATATTTTTTGGAATCGTTCATTACCAACGTTTAAGGCACATGGTATCTGATAAATGGCAGGTAAGTCAATGGACAGTTTGTTATAACTAGAGATTGTCGGTTTTGCTGGCGCAAAAATGATCAATTTAACTGATTAACGAATTACATATTGACACTGAATCATTGGAAATTATTTTCAAACAAAACCCTAGGATTTTCCTGGCACCGATACCAATTATCATTTCTGTTAGAAACACCATTATTGGTAAAAGTGCAAATAATTTTTCTCTAGAAAATTCGTTCGCTTTGTAACATAATCAAGTTGTAAAATCTTTCTCTTCGACCTCTATCATTTTCCTCTACTACTGAGGAATATATGACTTATATTTACAGTTTGATTTGATGTGCCAATGTTAACTGATAATTTCTCGAATTGTAATACGCGGATTTTGCTGCACACTATTTCAACATTTTCATCAAATCGTCGCTGTCCTCATTTTGGTTTTTAAAAAGAGCTATAGCGTCTCAAATTTTCTTCCAACCAAAAGTTAGAAATATTTATATGACATTTGCTAGTTGGTGGCTGCATAAAATGTTATAATTGATATATTGTATATCTTTTTATTTAGGTGCGATCGACTGGTCCTATCGATATCTTAACAAGGCAACCTTTAAAAGGTAGAAAACGCGGAGGTGGTGTCCGATTTGGCGAAATGGAAAGAGATTCTTTAATCAGTCACGGTGCCTCATTCCTGTTACAAGATAGATTATTACATTGTTCGGACACTAGCATGGTAAGTATCCGAAATTCTTAATGAGAATTGAATTGAATTTTGTTATTTTTTAATTTATAGGCATTTATTTGCACAAAATGCAACAGTTTGCTTGGTCCGATAACAGTAATAACAAGGATGACAGATAAAAGAAATCTTACGGAAACTAGAGAGAGTTGTAGATTGTGCGACTCTGGTGACAACGTTTCACAAATACAAATACCTTATATATTTAAGTTTCTAGTAACTCAGTTAGCTTCTTGTAATATTAATGTTAAAGTTCAGTGTAAGGAAACGTGAAATAAATTATATTTTGTATGTTCTTGTGTTTATTTTTTATCTATTCACCAGACTTTAAAGATGTAAGTACTTGTAGGCTTTAGTGCAGATAAATCTAAATGCTTATTTTGAAATGTAAATACACAAAATCATTTTCTTTACTCAAAAGCAGAGGCAGCTTTTGAGCTGAAAGTCAGCTTTTCAAATTTTACTTGAAGATATATTTTGAAGACTTTCATGGTCATTGTACATAGTCTCTCCATAGTTTCCGGGCTGAAATTGTATCTTTAGCTATTCTTTTATTTTTCTATCGACATTTGGTCAACTCAGAAGCTTCAGTACAGTAACTTTAATAACAATAGCAACCCTGAGGACGTCTCTTGAGTGGACGAAATATTGTCGCGGTTCCAGCTTGAAAACCAAGAAAAAACTAATTGAAGATGATTTAGTAAGAGAAAGAATTGGATGAGATGGGCTAGAGAGCTTAATTTATAGAGAACGTGAATCAATGGAAAGGTGACTGAAATTAAATACGCAGGGCTTTATTCAATTATATATCGTCTGCAGAAACTTCACAATTTTCGTGGTTAATTTTATTCATTTGCAAAGCCCTGAATCGTCTTTAGTCCTCTTATTGCGACTACGAAATACTACGAATCATTTGGAAACGTTCTTATGACTCAGGGGTTCATTGCTATAAATAATCGAAACATTTTAGAAGTTTTGACTAATCTAAAAGAAAATTTAATGTTAAGGCTCATTTTGCAAATGTTCGATGAGTTTGAAAACAAATGTATTATGTATTTTTGAGTATTTTTCTTGATATGTTGTTAATTTTTCGCCTATAGTTTTGCATTATTATCTTGAAGTATTCTTTTCAATAGTTTTATATATACACAAATCAAGTTTTTTCTTAATTTCATTAGTTGTTTGTTAGTATATATTGTGCTCTGTGTTTTTCTACTTCTACGGTTATTAACGAATGAGATATAGTGGATTATTATATTGTTACTTACTGTCAATTTGGATTACAAAACCTTGAAACTATATATAAGTTTTTAAATTAAGCAGTGGACTTTGAAAGACTTCGGATTCGCAAGTTACTCTCGGGTAGCACATAATGCTTGTTTTATGGTTGTCGAGTACAGTATCGAGTTTAAATTATTCAACTGATGCAGCACATGTGAGTTTAATTTTTGTGGATAGAATTTGGTTATGTGATACCTTAGAAATCCTAAGAGAAAGCATTATATAGATATTGTAAAGAAGACGTTCTGTAATCTTGAAAGGCTTTCCTGGTTGGTGTTGTTAAGATCAGTATCTCTTTTAAGGGTTCTATTTTTTGGAATTTTGGTAATTTTGGCATCGTCATGTAGCAAAAATCCAGTAAAAAACGTGTTGACAAAATATTTTGAGAATAGTATTTTTTGCAGATACTACGCAGCCAGTGAACATAATCACTTTACGAATATAGTTTCTTTGATAAATTAACAGTTAAAGGTGAAGGTATATATCCTTTAAGAATAAAAGGAAATTTATATAATATATAGTTGCAGAACTATTACATCATGGGTCATTATTGTTGTAAGAAAGTAAATCGTTAAAGAGAATATATAAATTTCCAGTGCAATAATCTGTTCACCATAGAACTTCTGGATTGTATTGTTTTTTTGTGAATACTTGAGAACGATTATATTAACTCAGATTTTTTCTTTAAATTTTGCTTCATTACCGCTTATTACACATAAATATAATTAATTCAAAGATACCACTTTTGCAGTTCTAATTTTATTAGGAAAGTTATAACATTAATGGCCTTTATGTACGTTTTATGTCTAATAGTTTATAAAGTTGAATTACCTGCCTCAGAATTAACGTTTGTGTTTGCAATGTATCATATTTTTTCATCTTTAATGGTATAGAGTTATGAAACAAACATCGAGAAGACTTTGTTTCGCATCTGGATTAAAATTAGTTCGTAACTTTTCGCGAAGTTTAGCAACTCATTAATAAAGCAAGTAGGGTACACCAAAGGGCATTTCGGGGTTCGTCCTATTTTGTAACATGTAAAATAAATGTTTATTATTAACATGAGCCGTTTTAGAATTGATATTTTACGGAATCTTGAGAAGGGCGGAAAAACATACAAATAAAAATCTATGTGAAATCTTAAAAAGTACTGTACATTGAACTATCATATTCTTTAAAGTTGATCATATTAATAAGAATAACGAAACCAATATCATTATTTTGTTATCGAAATGGTCCTCGTTTACTGTATCGCGGACTAGAACGACTATAAAAGCACGAAGTTTCTACGTCTCACTCTTAATTTATATTGCTAGAATGAAAGTTGCTCTTGGAAGCTGGATTCGTTTTGTTGAGCTAAGTGTTAATCTATACGTTACGTTGTGTGAGTATTTTATTTGATTCTACATTAAAATTTGCAAATCATATCTCAATCGTTTGCTAATTTGCTATAATTGATTCGTTCTTGCAGACGTTTCAGTAGTCCTCAAGGGCTTAAGTCTTTGTATTACGCCTTCGTAACAAGTAGGTTAGAATATGTGTAGATATCCATATATTCTACAGGTACTCATTTTGGAGATGATGCAGAAGCGTTTCTAGATACATCTTTCTTTTAAAATCAAAATGCATGTCCCTTAAAAACATTGATCACAGTTTGTCATTCACTTTAATTGCCTGAACGTCGGGGGCAAAGTGACCGTATGGTTATTTCAGTAAAAGAATACTCTTACTCATAATTCTAAACTATATATTCCTCGAGTTAGAGCTAATATTTTAAAGGGGTTGCTTTGGTTTTCGTACTATATGATGACTTATGCGAAAAGTTATTTCGAGAGTGTATGATAAGTTTAATCTAAAATTTTATAAGATCTTACTGTCTCTGTTTTATTTTGAAATTTATTTGTTATATTCTTTATATAACTCCGTACATATTTTTTTCATAATGTTTATTTAAGTTTGTGTTAACATTTTCATTTCTTTTGTTTTCCCATCTTTATGTTTAACGGGCACTTGCGCGTAGGTTTCTTTTTCTATTTTGCCATTTTCTATGCTGTAAATGGAATATATTTTGGGAAATAAATAGTATTATTATATCTAAAACAATTTTTTTATGAATATTTTCATTATTGGAAAAACACACTCTGGACACTTGTTCTTTTCTCGCATAAAATGTACTACTAATTCGTTTGTATTTTTAGCAGAATATTTATTCTTTAATGGTAATCCTAAGCAATTCGGATAACAGATATTTTCATTAAAAAATTCAAATCGTGCGACTAAACAAAATACGATGACCCAGCGCCCTCAATTTAAGAAAAGGAGAGGACGCGTTTGTTTACGTAACCTTAAGAGACGAGACCACTGCAAAATCTTCTCAATTGTGTGTTTGTACTTTTCTTGGTAGTTGAATAAACAAGCTGTGCAAATACAAGTCGGAACGATGTTGTACTTTCATCTCTCTCGAGACCGCAAAGACTTAGTATTATCCGTGCTGAAACGGTCACAAAACCAAGTGTTAAATATTTATGTACTCCCGTTTTCGAGTTAGAGTGTTGCTACGATTTGTTTGATTTTGCAGAAAATCATAATATATTCTTATTAACTACTGGAATAATATGAAACGACTTGGGTATTTATGTTGACACGGTCTCGGATTTATTGTATATATTTATTCTTCCGTGTATATACAAACTTAAAAATTTATTTTAAGCCACAGTATTTTTAAGTTCAATATACGAGTATGTGTATTCCCTCTCACGGAAGTTCAGACATTAACTTAAATGTACAAAATCACGAATTTGCTTTGGAAAAATATCACATGTGTATATCTGTGACTATAAATATAAAAAGTAAGAAAATATAAAAGAGTTTTAATAACCTGGTACGTAGACTTTCGCGGTCGTGGTCCATGCTATCTGCTTCTGGGTTTCCGGGCTGGAACCGCGTCACTTGTATATCTGCCGACGTTTCAGTGCAGTAGTTCAGCCCTGAAGATGTCCTATACAAATGGGTACGAAACGTCGGTAGATATACAAGTGACGCGGTTCCAGCCCGGAAACCCAAAAGCAGATAGTTTTAATAACATTAAATATTATTATTGGCTAGATTTTTTTCATCAAAATATCTTGGCGTTAAGTTCACTTGGACTTCACTATAACTTTTCTCCATTCGTCAGGAAATTTAAATTGGCAATTTTTGTAAACGCTCTAGGCTTTGACTGAAAGTAATCATTAACACACGTTTTAAGTAGAGTCGACAGCTTTTAAAGACATTGTTTTTCGAAGTATTCTTCACGAATATTAATGCACTTTTGCGCTCGAACTAACTCTGGAAGAAGTTGTTCCACTCGTTTGTTTGTACAGTCAAAATTGCGTTTACGAAGGTATCGACTTCTCCTTCTGACGACTGGAACCTTTGACCACGCAGTCTGTTCTTGATTTTCGGAAAGGTAAAGAAGTCGTTGCGACCTGAGACCGGACTGTACGAAGGATGGTCCTACAATTCGACGTTTTGTTGCGTTAAAAATTCAATTACTTACGTGGTGTGTGCGTCAACATGGTGAAGGTTTTTCGAAGCTTAGTGATGACTTGCGACAAACAAATGCTTGTGTACCAATCAGCAGTAACAGTTCTTTGATCTTGCAGAATTGTTGCTAAATGACCTGCTTTCGAGACAAATGTCGCAACCATCTTTTTGGAGACACTTCGAGAATGGATGACTTTTATTGGTTTCACGTTGGAACACCCAAACAGACGATAGGCTCGTATGAATAAATCCGAAATTCATCACCACTGACAATGTTGTACTTGTTTTTAGAGTTTCCGGCATTGAAGCGATCTGGAGTTTTTTCATACTAATTCACCCTAATTGCTTTCTATTCTTCGGTCAACAGATACGGTATCCAACGGGAAGCTAACTTTTTTACACACAATTCTTTATGCAAAATTTTTTGAATTGAAGCTTTCGAAATCCTCAATAGTGCTTCAATTTGGCGATATGTCACGTGTCGATGCTCGTTGATGATCTTGCGCACAGTACCGACGTTTTCCTGAGTAACCGTCGTTTTTGGTGAACCTGCTCTTGGATCGTCGCTAAAACTAATCCGTCCACGTTAGAATTCTCCATATCAACGAGAAATGGTTGACAGACGTGGTGCTTCATTACCAACTCGGGGAGATATACTTGTTGAGATAATTGTCTTCGAAAATTATAAAAAATTATTCCGTTCTCGGTTTAACTTCACTTTTCAACTAACTAGTCAACTTTGATAGTTCGTTGTAGCTACAACACTACACGTATCGCACTGAAACTTGGGATTTAGGTTAACAAAAGATGAAGGTTAATTTTTAGTACTGATATTTGATTAGTGGCGTCCTTTATGTCTCACTACGCAAAAGTTAAAAGAAATTCCACGTACATAACATGATGTTCTTCTGAAATTAAAATCTGTGGATTTCTTAAATACGTGCAAATATTTTGTTAGTGTCATTTTTTTATAATCTAATTGATAATGAAATTGATTTGCATTATCTGTCTTTATACCTATATTTTTTTGTTCATAAAATATTTTTTAAATACTTTAATATTATTTATATTTTACTTACGTGTACACATATTTAATACATACAAATTTAAGAGTGGATATAAGGACATATGATTTATTTTTTATATTTAGGTCACAAAAAAGAAGTAACTAAGGTTTTGAGGCGATATATTTTGATTCTTACAATTTCGTATTATTACAGATCTTATATAACTAGGTATAAGATATAATAAAACAAGCACACAACAACTAACACAATAAAGATATATTAAGGAGCGAATTCCCGAGGGTTTTGCGCGATTCTCGAAATGAAGGAAACGAATAGCATCCTCTCGTATAAGGATATCATACTCTTTATTAAATAATATATTTATAGATGTTCTTTCGTCTGCTCTAGATTTTGTGAAAGGTCAAATAGACGTTTATTCTTAGGGCGTCTTAAAATTGTAAACAAACCTCTGGGTCATTTAATTCATTTGATTAAAAATGAACAGTAGTTAATAATTAAATGTGAGACTAATTATAGGTTCATTTCAAATTATTAATATATACGAGGGTAGTTTGACAAGTAATGAGAATGGAAAAGAAAAACGAATTTTTTAAATACAAAATAATTTTTATTTTTCAATATATTCTCCTAAAAGAGGAATACATTTATTCCAACGGTGCTCCAATGCCCTTATGCAATCTCTAATATGCGATTCCGGAAGGCTTGTAAAATACTCATTTACGAAGATGATAAGCTTGTCGTTAGACGAAAATTTCTTTCCACCTAGTGCCGTTTTCAATTTTGGAAAAAGGTGGAAGTCGGAAGGGGCTAGATCCGAATAAGGCGCATGCGGTACTAATTGGAAATGCAACTCGTGGATTTTGGTCATCGCAACTGTGCTGGTATGCGTGGGAGCGTTGTCTTGGCGAAACAGAATCTTTTTCTTTGCCATTCCTGGCCGTTTAGAACGAATCTCAACATTTAATTTTTGTAGAAGTTCTGCATAATATTGTCCGTTTATTGTGGCACCTTTCTGAAGGTAATCAATGAGCAAAATGCCCTTTGAATCCCAAAAAATTGATGCCATCACCTTGTTTGCCGATAAAGTGGTTTTCGCTTTCTTTGGAGGTGCAGAACCACGTTCTAACCATTGTTTCGACTGTTGTTTAGTTTCGGGTGTACTGTAGTGTATCGAAGTTTCATCGCAAGTAACAAATCGCCTACAAAAATCTACCGGATTCCGCTTATAAAGGTCCAAACCCTCATTGGAAATGCGCAAACGAGTGCACCCATCTTGCCGAAAGCTCGAAAAGGCCCAATTCTTTCGTTAAAATGTGGTGTACGTGTTCTGTTGAAATGTTTACCATGTCTGCTATCTCTCTCACTTTGAGTCGTCGATCTTGCGTTATAATATTATGGATTTTTATAATCATTTCCTTAGAAGTCACGATTTTGGATGCTCCAGAGCGCGCTTCATCAACACAGCTTGTTCTACCACGTTTAAATTACCCATCTACTTATTGTGGCGCATGATGGAGCAGATTCACCTAATGTTTCCCGTAACCCATCTTTTATTTCGGTAGCTTTCAAACCCTTAATTACGAAGTATTTAATCACCGCACGATACTCTGCTTTTTACATTTTAACGAAATGACGTGTTGCGTCTTTTTCAATCAGCTGTCAAAAATAAACTAATCAACCGATTTATCTAAATATCGGAATGTAAACATATAAATAGGCAACCTAAATTACAGTGCATTTGTTTCACCAATTAGAGCGCCACCTATGTGTCATTCTCACTACTTGTCAAACTATCCTCGTATTATATCTTTTTTCTAGTTAAAAACAAACAGTAGTTGCTGACCAAATGTCAAAGTTATTAAGTAATTATAGATTCGTTTTTGAAGAAAATAGTATATGTACAAGCGTTATTTTTTAAATAAGGTCCGTTTTTTACTAAGAAGATAAATATCTAAATATCATTAAAGTATATTTATTTCTAAATTTTATAAACTTTCTTATACTTTTTTATATAGTTTCTATTTTTGTTCAAACATTTGTCATACTGTCCAAGAAGTTTTTGAATTCCAAAGTCGAAGAAATCTGTCGTCTATAAAGATGTCGAATTCATGACTGTAATGTTCACTTATTCGTCGTAGTTGAACTGCTGCACACTAAGCAGCCAAACAAATTGTCATGGAGCAACATCATAACGGAAGCCAATAGGCCTTGCCACTTGTTTTATGTGGCATGCCGGGATTTTGTCCCAAAAGACAGTTACCATAATCTTTTGTGCTGAAATTGTTTGTTTGGCTTTCACTCTGATTGGTGACGATGTGTGTAGCCATTTCATTGTCTGTCGCTTAGATTCAGGAATCATGTGAGACACCCAAGTCTCATCTCCTGCAACAATGTGGACCAAAACTTAACCTCTCTGCTGATCGTGTCGAGTCAAAAACGATAAAGTACAGCCAAATCTTTTTGTTTTGTGATTGTTTAAAAGCAGTTTTGGCATCCAGCAACAACACAATTTTCGACACTTCAGTTTCTTCGAAACAATGCTGTACAAAACTGCGCTTGAAACCTATGGAAGATTAATTGATAACTTTAAAATCGTGAATCGTTGGCTCTTTCGAATTTTGTTGTCCACGTCACCAACCAAATTTTCAGAAACCAGAGAATGTCGACCTGGGCGTGGCTCATCATGCACACAGCATGCAATTCACAACTCTGACGGTGACTTTCCGCTGCTGTCAACTTTCTTGCATCGAATTACAGATCATATCTCAGTCGTCAGGTGAATCATTTTTCTTAAACATTATAAGCTTCTACAGCTTAGCACATAGACAAACGATACGGTTGCAAATGACGTCTAAATGCGCGCTAAACATGTTGGGAGCAGGTGCGCATGCGAACTGTGGGATCGTGCTTTGTTCTCACTCTCATTCCCAAACGAATCTTATTTGAAAAATAACCCTGGTATATTTTTTTCATTTCTTCAACTTTTAAACTTAATATACATTTTAAATTATTATCGAAATTGAAGAAATGGTAATGGCAATACAAAATTAGTGAATTACAAAATTTAAGTTCATTTATATTCATAAAGTGAGTAAAATTGATCACTAAGCTTGATATATAACCCCTTTCCACATTAATTTTCGTAATTCTGTTTACGCATTTCGACAACTAAGTTGTCATCATCAGCAGATAATTGCAAAGTGTCGCATCTGGTAAACCATAGCGAAAAATACCTGTACGAAAACAAACTCCGTACGCGATCTGTACCGTTGAGAACCAAAATGTACCCTTACAATTATTTGCTGATGATGACAACTTAGTTGTCGAAATGCGTATACAGAATTACGAAGGTTAATGTGGAAAGGGGTTATATATCAACCTTAGTGATTAAGTTAATCAACCACAGGCTCCATCAAATTCAACTTCTGAGTAAAATTGGATATCCCACAAGTGCAATAAACTTTGAATTTTGTTTAATCGAAGAAGTATTTTGGTTTCAATGCGCCTTGGGTATTCAAAGTTTCATTTCCATGGATCTCACTAAGATTATTTTTGAAATTTTCACAAAATCATACACTTTTTTTGCTTATCGTTTCAAATTATTAGTTTTAACGTCTTTTCCAAATCGTTGGTGCTACTTAGAAACTTGTGTTCGTGGTATGTTCTCTTTGTGTATTTAACAAGAATAACGTTTGCTTGGTCCCAAAAGATGGCGGTCTTAAGCTTTCCAACTGACGATTGTGTAAGGCGTATTGCGTTAACTCTAATTTAATTTTTGGATATCATGCCTATCATTATCTTAGAGAAAAAGTCAAGTATACATTAAAAAATGCCAAATTGTTTTGAAAAATTTTTATTGTCTAAGCAGTTTTTGTTCGAGAATCTACAATCTTGAAACCCATCTTGTTGAAACATTATTCACACCTAATTTATCATGTAGAATTATTAAAATGCCAGATTCGGATATATTTAGTGCTTGAGCAATGGTAGAAACTTTAAAATGACGATTTTAGAGAATAATTGTTACAACTTTCATACAAATATTGCGTCGAAGGGCTTCCTCTTCTTAGTAATCTTCACTAAATTCGCAATCTCACCGAAATTGTTTGGAGCAATACTTCACTTTAAAATATGACGGAGCTTCGGTTCCATATATTGCAATCATTCGTTCGTGAATATTTTACGAGAATTCTCTTCCTTTTATGACACTGCAATGCTGTTTTTTTGTGGCGAAACACTTTCTAAAACACAATGTAATGAACAAATTGAAGTTACATTTAACATATAAGTAGAAAAATATCACAATTAGGTGTTCCTATCATGGACTTTTCTTCTAATTCCCGTCGTATAAAATGTAATAATTGTGGACTTATTTATATGTACAATACCATATATTATTATTACTCTGATATTAATAATACCAATGATATGTTTTTCGGTTTTCGAATTAAGAAATATTTCTTTTTCGGCATTGTGTTTATCATTTTATTTCTGATATATCCCTTATAGGTTTTATTTATGGTTCTACATGCTTCCATTTATTTTTCTTTTGATTCTCTGCTTCTTTGTTCCGTTTCACGTGTTCTCTACGGGCGTTCACATCTTGATGTGTGTGTATACGCTTCTCATTTTACAAAGAGGAGTGTTTACATCTTCGGAATCAATTCTTAATAATAGAATAAGGTTTATGAAAGAGAAGGGAGAATTTTCCGAACTTAATAAGCTCGTGTTGATTCGTTTTTACTCTCTCTTCTTGTTATAATTTTTTTTTTCGTTCGTAACGATAAACACATTTATTTCCTCTCTTGTATTTATTGAGTAAATATTTTATTAATTGTTTTAAAATAAAGTTTTAAACGATCAGTGCTTAAACTGTAATATAAGTAACCAATTAAAATAGTGTTATTACAATCACTTTGTTAATACCGGGTTTTTAAATTATATTTTTTTAAATTAAAGCAATATATCAAAGAAACTAATGCTAATGTTTGGTAAACTTTCAAATATGCGTTAAACACATCTTTTAAAATTTCGCGTAAGTCAAGATCAACATGAACAACATCGTTCATGTTTCAAAAATATTCGTTATAACTTTTTCAATAAATAAATTACGGAACAGAAACGTCGACAACGATTGAAGATTAAAAGTGAAAATTAAAAGTAATCGAAATGAGATTCTTTAGATAAATTGAGAATAAACTTATTTTGGATAAAATAAGAAATTGAAGTATATAGAGAAACCGGAGCAAATTGATTATGTGTGAGTAATGGTAACATGCAAATTGAATGGAAAAATGGAAATAGAGAAAAGGTTAACGAAAGGAAATAGAGCTGTAGAAATATTAACAACATTTTTAACGATAAAAAGCGTATTCAGGTTTTTGAAGTAAGACTATACTAAACGATACTAAATCCAATTGTTATTCATATTTGCAAAACATTGATAATGAATAGAAAGAATGAAAACAATTTGAAAAGTTGGGAAAGTTTTAAGGAAAGTTTATTGTGATATCAAAGTGGAAAATATATTTAGAAGAAAGAACAAACAAGAAATGAAAGAGCCTGGCTCGTAGAGTTCCGCGGCCGTCGTCTATACTTTCTTCATCTCGTCCTCCAGGCAGGAACCGCGTCTTCGTCAATACTATCACCGACGTTTTGTCACCACTTATATGGGATATTTTCAGGGTTTAACAGTCACAGTGAAACTGAGAAAACTGAAGAAAGAATAAAAGAGCCGTTCAACAAACCAAGTATTGTACAAGCAGTGAGAATACAGTCAGATGATCAGAACATACAACTAATCTAATGACGATGGGTCAAAAGAATTTAAATGAAAGGATGAGAATAGGCAAGAAGAAGAGTATGCCTCAGAATATATGATTGGAGGAAGCTAAAAAGATTCAAAGCGGGTAGGAGTCACGATTGGATAATAGGGGCAAAAAATAGAAGGAAATGGCAAAGAATAACATGAACCGAAGCAAAGAACCACCAAGACTGTGGTACTGCTGTATTGCTGTATGTATAAAGAATAAGATACATAAATAAAAGTTAAGTATCACAACGGTAGAAGAAATGATAGGGACAGTTGATATGGTTCTGATATGTAAAAAGTATTTCGGAAAACGAATTAACTAAAAAATTTAAAAAATTGGAAGTGAGGTCAAGAATAACGGCCAAGATGAAGTGAGAAAGGTAGCATAAGAGGGCATGGAGGAGACAAAGAAGTTAGAGGAGAAAAACCTAAGACGCAACTCATCTTCCTACGTTACACCCGTTTAAGTAAAGAGGCTATAGATTAAGCAAGCAAGTGACTTTTTAAGTAAAATGTATTATTTTTGCTTATTCATTTATTTGCTCTGGATATTGGAGATTGTTTGCGTTTCCATTATGTATTCTGATGTTTCTTTTACAATAAAATGAATACATCCTAGATCGTGTGTTATTATGGATTAGAGAAGACTTAGTCTTTCTCTTTAAGTTGATTTAAAAGTGCCTTTGCAACATTAATCCAACATCCCATCCCGCCTTTGTTGCACTGTTGCCACGGAATTAGGCATGCACAAACCTATTACAAAAGATATTGTTTCCATCTTAACTAGACAATTTGATTGAATAAAGTCTTTTTTTTAATTAGGTTTTTAACGTCGCAGGCGTTACAAATGTGAAAGTATTTAGGGGCATAAATTTTTGCCAGCACGTTTTGCATTGTTCATACGTTTATGCAAATTAGAAAAAAATTTGTAAAGAAAAGTTATGGGCAAAGTTGTTATATATAAGTATATACAACTATGCTCAGATGTATTAGACACCTCAGGTAAAAACCCTTATTCTCGGTATTATCCAAGTCTGACGGAAATTAACCGTAAAAATAGTTAATGGTATTTACAGAAATGCGTTTTTGAATACCCTAGTTAATCCCCTATTGAAAAGAATAGGTGGAAAGGGGAAATTGTGGATTTTAGAAATTTAGTGTCATTGTAGCAGTGTGTGAGCAACGTGCGTTTGTGAGTTTGTGGTAGAGATCAATTAGATTATCCTATTTTTTCACGTTGTGTCAGTTATTTGTTGAAGAAAAATGCCTAAAACACGCGAGTTGTCGGTAGGGGAACGCGCCCAAATAGTGCTACTGCATTCCCAGAAGTTATCAATAGCTGCAATTGCAAAAAAAAAGAAATGTTCGCGATGTGCAGTCCGTACAACCATTAGTCGCTATCAGGAGAGTGGGTCGTTTGTTAACAGACCAAAAAGTGGCAGAAAACCCTGTACCTCGATTAGAGAAGACAGAATTTTACAAAGACTGTCTCTCAGTGATAGGAAAAAATCGTCGAAACAACTCGCCAGTGAGCTGAAACAGCGTTATCGCGTAACAGTTTCTGCGCAAACAGTGAGAAGGCGTCTCCAGCGTGCTGGTTTATGAGGGTGTAAAGCGCGACGTAAACCGCTTTTAACTGACGCTCATAAAAAGAAGCGGTATTTATGGGCCAAACAACATGAAAATTGCACAATCGAGAAGTGGTCGAAGATTCTTTGGTCTGATGAATCGAATATCGAGGTATGTAAGTACATCTTCATGACTAATATTCTTATCGTTGTATGCAATTCAGTCTACATGTAACATTAAACAAAATTAATCCTGTCTAAGTGCTAACTTTCTTCTTTCGCCTGGCAGCTTTGGGGGCTACCTGGGACGCTATACGTTCGGCGTAGGCAAGGGGAAGCTTATGAACCACAATGTATCATTCCCACAGTAAAATTTGGAGGTGGTAGTATCATGGTTTGGGGTTGTATGTCTGCATACGGTGTTGGAGAAGTGTACCTGTGCGATGGACGGATGAATAGCCAACGCTATTTAGCCATGTTGGAGGAAGTATTAGAACCGTCTGTGCTAAAACTATTCGACCAGGATATTTCACAATACATTTTTCAGCAAGATAATGCGCCCTTCCGCAAATCGGGAGCTGTAATGCGTTGGTTCGAGGAAAACACAGTGGAGGTATTGGATTGGCCGCCACAAAGTCCCGATTTGTCGCCCATTGAAAATTTGTGGTGTATTTTAAAAACTAAGATCACGGAACATAAATGCCTGTCAAAAGCAGAATTATCAACAAAAATTCGCGAAATATGGGCTGCAATACCACCGGCAGAGTGTTACAATTTAGTAGCAAGTATGCCTCGACGAGTGCGAGCTGTCATTAAGGCCAAGAGCGGAGCGACAAAATATTGATAAATTGAACTATATTACTAAATAACACTTTGTACATAATTTTCACAACAGTTTTATTTTCCACACCTCTCTTTTGACTAAACTATATAAACTATATATGTATGCATGTACATAAATTCGTAAGGTGTCTAATACATTTGAGCATGGTTGTATGAATATTAACGTAACTATTGATAAAATTATTTTCTAACCCAATTTACCCTTTATTCGTGTCCACTTCTGTTTGGGAAAATATATCGAACGAAACCATAGAGGGTGAAAAAGTATTTAAAAGGAAAGTGAGCAGTATTAAAATAGAGTGAAAATATTTGAATGTAACGGAGATTAATGATAATTACACTCCTACCATTGTAAAGAACAAGCTCTTTCCATTATAACAAAAATTTAGATGAATATTTATTTCATTTTTAGTGCTGCATATTACAATTTTTTAAGAAAATATTTAAGTTATAAATGTCAAAATTATGAAATAAATTGTATAAATTATATAATCATAGTTGGTAAATGAAGTACATCTAACACGTTCACAATTTATTTGGTACAAATGTTTAAAAGTAATGAGTATATATTTTATTAAATCAATTACGATGATTATGAATGATTCTTTGAAGGCTTAGACCTTAATTTAATCGATTATTTAATTAAATTACGATCATTTGTGGAGATCTTAATTAATTGTGCTTCGTTTAATATTGTGGACAACCAGCGATTTTAGACTTAGAATTAAACTTTCCAATTTACCGGCTGATGCCTTAGGAAAGTTCGAGCTTTTCTTTTTTGTTTTATATACATTGTAATTTATTCCACTTCTCTTCAGATATTCGTGTACCTCAAACAGAAATTCTATGGATTGGTCTACTTTCATTTCCCTATCCGATTTGCCTAATATAAATTAATTTTAAATTTAACGCCAGAGAAAGAGAGATCAGCGTGTATATCAAAATAGGCATTTTATGTATTTGCTAACGGAAGTTTAATAAATTCCTGGAAGTTCTTTCGAGACGATCTTGAATCTCCTTTTGTTATCGACAAAATTGGGAAGTGGTGTTTTGTTCGAAAGGAAATGATGATAATCATTATTACTCTGCTTGCTGATGTTAATGAAATGAAAAGAACAAAGCAACCGTGGTAATAAGAAAGGTGAATAGCTATTGTAACAAAGGGAACTCATTAATAAAGAATAATGGGAGGCCTCGGATGAATGCCTAATAAGTTTATGTTATTAAAATTATAATCTAAAATAAATATATTTTTGAGTATGTACTATACACTTGTTTTTCATTTAAATCGTCATGGATGTAACAGTACGCCATAAATATAATGCTGAGGAGTAAAACATAAATTTGTAAGTAATGAATATTCTATAAATATGTAAATATATAAGCGAACATTTTTATTAAAATATGTAGCAACGCTTTTATAATACGCAGCCATAAAAAATTAAATCTCTGCTCTGGTCCGTCAG
Source organism: Dermolepida albohirtum (assembly GCA_031893035.1). Classification (NCBI taxonomy): domain Eukaryota; kingdom Metazoa; phylum Arthropoda; class Insecta; order Coleoptera; family Scarabaeidae; genus Dermolepida; species Dermolepida albohirtum. The sequence goes on from JAVIWB010006870.1 coordinate 23,906, forward strand.
AACTGCGAGGAGTATTGATATCTAGCTATCGTCTGGAAAGTTTCTAGTAAAGAAAGTTGAATATGGTTGCCATAGTTATAATTATGGTGAATTGTTCTGGTGTTCTGATTCGGTTATTTCTTGACGATATTCTCCTTGGCAAATGGCAACAATTACTAAGATTAATTGAACCACGTTCAATTGATTTAAGTCCGCTAGATCTTTTGTAAGGCCCAATGTAAACTGGGCCATTAAAGTATTCGAGTTGTTAAGTTTCTTATCTCTTTATTTCAATCTGGATCTATATTTATAGTCATTAAATATGTTAAATGAATACCATTCAGAAAATTGTGGAGATTTGGTTAGATGTGGTTAACTGAATGTTACCTATAATAATTTTAGTTGAATCTCTGATACCATTGACTCTCTGATACGATTTTACTTGATAAACTTTATTCTTTTAGTTTCAAAAATAATGTCTTAGGATAATTTTACTCGATCCACAGATGGAATTATAAGTAACTCAATGGCTAGAAATCTCAAATTTATATTTGTTTTAAGAGTTTTTAGGATCTTTAGAAAAATGATAATGAAATGATTAATTTTAGAATTTTAAAATTTTTGTTAATAATAAAATCGTTGCATGTCTGTTTTTATCGAAACATCGTGTAAAGAGAGGCCCTAATATACTCAATGACATTAGAAGTGTTACACCTAGAAGGAATAGTTTCCTGGACGTGATTTTTTGGTAATGTGATAAGCTTAAGTCAAGAATGAAACGATTAGATTTCCAAGAAATTTTATTAACATTAATTTGAAAAAAAATCAATAATGTGTTTGGCGACCCCGTAGCTGTGGACACTCCTGTACACGTCTAGGCATCGACAAAATATGATGGTCGATGTCTGCTTGTGGCACCTCGTTCCAAGCAACTTGAACTTGGTGGATTAACTGTGCCAGAGTTTGTGGAGGATGGTTCAAATTGGTCAGTCTTCTCCCCATTATGTCCCACACATGTTCGATCGGATTTAAATCCGGTGAACGGGGTGGCCACGGCAAAACATTAACGCCAGCTTCTCGTAGAAAGTCCATAGTACGACGAGCAATATGTGGACGCGCGTTGTCTTGCTGAAAAAGGACGTGTGGACGGCCATCTAGATAAGGCAATAAAGTGGTTTATAGGACGTCATCAACATAACGCGCAGCTGTCATACTGCCCCGAATAAACAGAAGAGGTGATCGGCTTCCATATGCAATAGCCCCCCAAACCATTACTCCAACAGTCCTGTGCACATGCCTCTCAACAGCAAATCCAATATCACGTCGCTCTCCACGACGGCGTCTTACCCTCTGACGGCCATCATGCATGCCTAGGCAGAATCGCGATTCGTCGCTGAATACGACATTATGCCATTCTGCTTCCCAATGCTGCCGTTCTCTGCACCAGTTCAAACGTCAGAGGGTAAGACGCCGTCGTGGAGAGCGACGTGATATTGGATTTGCTGTTGAGAGGCATGTGCACAGGACTGTTGGAGTAATGGTTTGGGGGGCTATTGCATATGGAAGCCGATCACCTCTTCTGTTTATTCGGGGCAGTATGACAGCTGCGCGTTATGTTGATGACGTCCTACAAACCACTTTATTGCCTTATCTAGATGGCCGTCCACACGTCCTTTTTCAGCAAGACAACGCGCGTCCACATATTGCTCGTCGTACTATGGACTTTCTACGAGAAGCTGGCGTTAATGTTTTGCCGTGGCCACCCCGTTCACCGGATTTAAATCCCATCGAACGTGTGTGGGACATAATGGGGAGAAGACTGACCAATTTGAACCATCCTCCACAAACTCTGGCACAGTTAATCCACCAAGTTCAAGTTGCTTGGAACGAGGTGCCACAAGCAGACATCGACCATCATATTTTGTCGATGCCTAGACGTGTACAGGAGTGTCCACAGCTACGGGGTCGCCAAACACATTATTGATTTTTTTTCAAATTAATGCTAATAAAATTTCTTGGAGATCTGATCGTTTCATTCTTGACTTAAGCTTATCACATTACCAAAAAATCACGTCCAGGAAACTATTCCTTCTAGGTGTAACACTTCTAATGTCATTGAGTATATATTTGGGAAACGATTTAGGTGTTAGGTGTTAGATTTGATGAAGATCGGTTTATTTTTTTGTGAAGTACAATTGTTCCGGTTAGAGATGGAATATTATTTCATTCATATGGTTGTGGCGGCTGGCCTCACAGTACCTCATTCGATCGGATCAATTTTCGAGCACTTTTTCGAGTGTATGGGGTCGTATCTTGGCAATGACATCACGAATGTTGGCCTTCAAATGCTCAATTGTCTCTGGTTTGTCGGCATAACACTTTAACGGCGCGCCATAGAAAATAGTCCAACAGTGTCAAATCGCAGCTTCCTGGCGGACAATTAACATCACCATTTCAGCTAATTAAACGGCCATCAAACGTTTGAAGCAATAAACCGATTGTGGCATGAGATGTGTGGCAAATTGCATCATTCTGTTAAAACCAAACATCGTTCACATCAATACCATCAAGAGCGGGCACAAAAAAATTGGTTATCATGGTGCGATAGGTGTCTCCATTGACTGTAATGGTTGCGCCGTCCTTATTTTCAAAGAAATATGGGCCAATGATGCCTCCGCTCCACAAGCCGCACCAAACAGTCACTCCTAATGGGTTAATTGGCTTCAGTAAGACCACGTGTGTGTTTTTTGAGCCCAAAATACGGCAATTTCGCTTGTTAACGTACTCACCAAGATGAAAATGAGTTTCATCCGAAAAGATGATTTTTTGGCAAAATCGACATCATCGTGCAGTTTCTCGTTGGCCCATCTAGCGAAGTGGAAACGAAGCGGATGGTCATGCGGCTTCAACTCTTGAACCAATTGAACTTTGTAAGGCGTCATACCGAGATCTTTTCGCAAAAATCAAAGTAAACTGGTGCGTGAAATGTTCAATTCTTGAGAACGATGACGAGTTGATGTTGATGGATTCTCAATCCCAACGTTGCTGAAGCGTAAATCGATTCATTTTGTTCAGTGGAGATAATATACTGAATATACTATTCTTTAATATTGATTTAGGCGCGATAATTATGACTATCTTTCATTTGTGGGTTACTGGCATACGAATAGCATTAATCCATTGTACTATTTACTCATACAGGTCAGTCGCGCTGTACTATTCAGTAACCAGCAGTCTGGTTCTTAGCACATCCTCACTTTGTAGTATGTTTTTGAAAGTACGCAAGATAGCATTTTCCTGGTTTTTAGACTTGGCATTTATTTCGATGATATTTGTGCGATTGATTAAAGATATTACACATTGTTACTGAGTAATGTTTATCATTTGCTTTCATTAGTTGACAAGTGCTTTATTCAAATAGAATATAAAATACGCTGTTTTATAAATGCTAAGTTTGAAGGTACAGATTTTAGAAAATGCATAATCAGAGACTATTACATTTAATATTATTAAGTTATTAGATTGGAGGTTTAATACAATTGGTTCATTCGTTTCATTGATGTGGTGTGTATATATTGGTTTTTGTAACTAGAATTTGTTGATTTTGTTAAGAAAATGAAAGACGATTTTTGTATGAAACAAAATACTATTATTCAATAATGTACTGCGGATTAATCCATGAAAACGTATTCTACAACGCATTAGCCTTACCCACAATGCACAAAGATTGAAAGGTTTAATAATGATAAACATATTCTCTATTTTTGTTAGTAGCTTTTTGTCACTTTTTCAAGCGACGTTATAATTTCAATTTTATAAAGTTTCTGACACCATTATTGAAATTTGTTATAATTCAAGAAGTTTCGCAAACGATGAAATAAATGATAATCTGATGGTGCGACGTTAGGGCTATATGGTGGTATGTGGCAATACATCTCAACCCAGCTTAATAGGATAAAATGTGTGTGATCTTGCATTGTTATGGTAGAACACAAGATCTTCACAATTTTCCAATTCTGGTCGTTTTTGTTTAGATTGTTTAGTTTGGTTAGACGTTGAATACATATGTATCGATTTTAATTGTGTGGTAAAATTTCAAAGAAGAAAATTCCTTTGTAATCCCACTAAACTGCTAACATAAGCTTCTTTCGATGTATATCATCATTGGATAATATTTTTGCTAATTCTTCTTTCTTCTTCCACAATATTTTTTATTGACTTTTTTGCTAATAGTTGATTTTTCATCGTTCGTTATCAATATTTTCAAAGACAGACCATTTTTAGTGTGTTTCATTAGTTAACTGGAGACATTAATGCATTGCGTTAAATAAAATCTTAGTTCTTAAGAAACTCACCATCGTTTTTTACGTAGTCAAATAGATTTAATCGTTTTTCTGCAATCAAATGTGCTGTGCTGTGATGATTTGCATTGGTTTTTGCTTTGATTTAATCATCACTGGATGATTAAAGCGTTGTTCGTCTTTGGGTGAAAAATCATCAGAAGGAAATTGCATTTGTATCTTTCTCTTTGAGTAAATGAAAATGTAAAATAGGACGAAAATTTTTATTTTTATTTTAGTTCTTTAATTGATGAAAAGTTAGAGAGTCCATCCTCCGAAACCAATTTTTAAACCAGTTCTGCCAAGTTTCACTAGGGAGTAAAGCACACTCGTTGTCCCAAGCCCGCAGAAGGTCCTCATCACTAGAAAACCGCCTCTCTTTTAGTTTTATTTTCACATGCGGGAACAGTGCAAAGTCGCAGGGAGCAAGATCTGGACTGTAGGGAGGGTGCTCGAGAAGTTTCAATCCTGTCGTGGTCAAACATTCGGTGCAAGCTTTGGCGCGGTGAACTGGAGCATTATCGTGATGGAGGAACCAGGTGTCCATTCTTGACTTTGGCCGCAGGTTCTTCATAGATCCAATGACTTTAGGCAAGCACTGTTCAGTATACCACTTAGCTGTGACTGTCTTCTGTATGTCCTAAACGACGCGTTCCACAATTCCACTCGATTTGAAAATTACAGCTATCATTTTCTTCTTTACAGATCGGGATTTTTTGACAACTACGGGTGTGTCCTCATAATCGAAGCCCAAACTTTGTTTTGAGCTTTGGTCGGCATATCGTAATAGTACAGCCAAGTCTCGTCACCTGTCACGATGTCGTTCACATACCGAGATTGTCCTTTATTAACCTTTTTTAGCATCTACCATCTGCTCTTCAGTCAGTCGATGCGGCATCCAGAGAGAACAAAGTTTCTTCATGTGCAAATGATCATGCATTATCGAACGAGTTGCTGGTGCATTTAGGCCTGAAGTACCCTCTATCTGTTGGTAGATCACTTGCCTGTCCTCGCCAATCATTTTTCTCGCAGTAGTAACGTTTTCCTCTGTAACTGACGTTCGTGGCCTTCCCGGCCTCTCAGCATCCTCCACAGTTACATTTACCCTTGGGAATTCTCTATACCACCTGAATATTGTTGTGCGATATGGACAAACATCACCTAGTGCTAGAGTTATTTCTTCGAAGCACTGGTCTGTGTTTAAACCACGCACGAAATTATAACGCAAGACTGCCCTTATCTCATTTCGTGACCACGATGCCATCGCAAGCACTGTACGCTCTCACTGCTAATGAATAACTGAGCGCATCGACATGGCGCGGCGGCCGCTGTGCACGTATGAACATATCTCAACATGCAGAAACAAGCAGCTTCCTACGATTTCTAGTCCTAGTACCCTTTGTATTGTTTGGCATCACTATATATTTGCTACAAGTTCAGAGTGGAAAAAGATCAATAAAGTTTATTGAAATTTCTAAGTTTCAAGTTCAATGGTGTTTATCCTGAAAGAAAATGATAATTTTTTCTTATTGAATGGATATGATCTAACACTTTTAGATACTCTTCTATAAATAAAATACTCAATATTGAGATATTCGAATGATGGCGAGTATTTGCATACGCAAGGTATCTTAGATGTAATATAAATTTATCAGTAACTCTAGTATGAAAAACAATTATACAAAAGTTTCCTTTGTGACCAACATATATTGTGCGATTTCGTGAATTTCATTGTCATTCAATTTCATTCATAAAGCTTCTCATCAAACATGGAATAAATGTTCTTTTTGAGAAATAAATACTCTTCAAATTAGTGACATATTTAATCTGTTTAGAAAATATTTAAAAGATGCTACAATGTAGAAGTATTAATAATATATTGGCCATTAATTCAAACAACCTACTAATACTGTACACAGTGTACATACATGTGTCATTAAATAAACAAGGGAATACATCAAAAAAGGTTGTCTATGAGGAGAAACTAAACAGAATTATTCGGTACATAGAAACAATTAAAATCGAGGATCTGATGTTTTCAATACTATTTTGAACTGTAACCGCCCATTCACGAAATGCTAATGAAGAGACCCAAAAGGGATTCCTGTGAAATCAATTGGCATAGCCATCCCTTTAGAACGCATTTTCCGACAAACGATCTTCTCCCTTCTCAGTCCACTTTCTACTTTGCCTTTAGGCAACAATTATGTAGGATATCACTTGGTTGCGTTGCTGTGAATTCCCATCAGATGAATTTAATTTATATATCTATTATATTTAACTTATTCCACAAGAATTACTTTAATGAAATCTGAATTTGCAGATTCTGACTTTAAGATATCTTTGTTATCTTTCTGATAATGCTATATTTATGAAATGAGTCTGAATTATCTAAATGCATTCTATCTTTCGCTGGGTTCAGTCTAAAGGGAAACTTTAAAAGGTTTATTGTTTGAGTTTTTAATGAAGAGAAAAGTTCATTTACGCATTAATTATACACTCAAATAATGTTATTAAAAGAATAATTATACATATGGAATAATTCTAATTTTACCACTTTTTACGGTGTATGCAATAGAGAAATGTTTGAAAAAATTTCTGTTCTCAACGCGGGACTTGAACCTGAGATCTCATTCACAGTTATTAAATGAAAACACACCGTAGATTATTAATTGCATATAATTATGCGTTTTTACGAACAATAGAAGGATTCGAATTCACTGTCTCCGTGGTCTAATGATAATGGTACATTCCTGGAGAGAATGAGATCGCGGGTTCGAATCCTATGCGGAGAACAGAAATTTTTTATAAATTTCCGAATTGCATATACGATTAAGAAAGTAGTTAAAATTAGAATTTTTTTTAAAGTTTACAATCGTAAAAGCGCATAATTGTATAGAGACATACGGAATGCTTTTAAAATAAGGCGTATAGACGAGCTACAGGTATAAATATTCAGTATTTTGAATTGGTTACAACATATTAGTTTTACTATTATTTTTCTGTTTTACATTGTAATTATTTTTTATTATTTTATTTTGACTGACATATCTGATGTCTTTTGTATGTTCTTTGTCAGTGTTAAATTACGTGAAAAACTCGTCAATTCATCAGTCATCATTTCTAAACATTTCTTTGTTTTACAGCATAACCAATAACATTAGCTTTGCGTTTAATATTCAGTTGTTTTACATTTTCTTTTGAAGTTTTTTTTATATTATTATATTGATGTTTTGAGTCGCCATGCTTTTAGAAGATCCTTGGAAACATTGGTTTTCCTTTTAGTGTGGCGACTGTATAATTTTGTGCGATATTTATAACAAAATCAAAAATTTGTAATGTGAATGAATTAGTTGTTATTTATAGTGTTAATTTTTGTTAGTACTTACGAGGGAGCGTTTTTATATTCGCGGAATGAGCGGGTTGTAGAGGGGTGAGTAGGCGCATTGGGGACGTGGCCTGTGCAGCGACTCATGATTAGTATAAATACGAAGTTTCATTGTTATTAGACAGTTAGTCTTTGAGCTATCGTCAACCAAGTAATATAATCAGGAGTGAAAAGTGAAATATGGAAAAAATCGAATATCGTGCCGTCATAAAGTTCCTTACCAGGCAAGGAAAATCAGTCGCGACCATAATGAATGAGATGTCATTGGTTTACGGCGACTCTTGTCCAGGAAAAACCATGGTGTACGAGTGGCATAGTTTATTTAAACAAGGAAGGGAATCCCTTGAAGACGACCCGAGGCCGGGCAGGACCATTGAGGTGACCACGCCAGCACTTATCCAAAAAGTTGAACAAATTGTACTCGAAGATGCTCGACTAAAGAAGAAACAACTCGCAGAAATGGTTGGAGTATCCGATACAACAATTTTTAAAATCCTACACGATCATCTCGGCATGTCTAAGGTCAGCGCAAGATGGGTGCCGAGAATGCTCACGCCGCCGCAAAAACAACAGCGCGTAGAGTGTTCGCGTGCATTTTTGGACCTCTGTAATGAAGACAAGGATGGTGTATTGAGTGGAATTATTACTGGAGACGAAACTTGGGTTCATCATTATGAACCTGAGTCCAAACAAGACTCCATGCAGTGGCATAAAAGGGGCACAGCACCTCCCAAGAAATTTAAAGTGTCACAATCAGCTGGGAAACTCATGGCAACGGTATTTTGGGACTCGGAAGGAATATTGTTGATTGATTATAAAGATAAAGGTGTTTCTATAACCGGAGAATATCACGCTTCAATATTAGAGCGACTAAAAGAAGCCATTAAAGAGAAAAGACGGGGAAAATTGGCAAAAGGTGTTCTGCGTTTGCACGACAACGCGCCCGTCCACAACAGCCGCGTTGCGTTAGCTGCCCTGCATAAGGTGGGCTTCGAAATTGTGAATCCCGAGTGATTATTACCTGTTTCCCAAAATGAAAAAAGAGCTGCGGGGTAAAAAATTTACTGCTGATGATGAAGTCAAGGAGGCAATTTCGGCGTATTTTGCAGATAAAGAGTAATCATTTTTTTATGAGGGTATAAATAAATTAATTGAAAGATGTGAAAAATGTATCCGTCTTGCAGGTGAATATATTGAAAAAGAAAAATAATTTGGTTTTTTATTTCCACCCCTTGTCCCCCATTCCGCGAATATAAAAACGCTCCCTCATATTTCGAAGCACAGGAAACGTACTAATATAATACACACTATATCGCGATATTAACTTAAATTCGGAAATAGTAACTGATAACTCAGTTTATGGTGAAGTTACTGTAAGCGAACAAACTTTGTGGAGTTCCATTGCAGAGGGGAGTTACTTGAAAGTGAGCTGCGTAGTAGACAAGAAACTTTTATCGTAAATAACTTAGAGTGAAGGACTTTAGATGAAAAAATTGAGTCAAATTTTAGGAAATTTAAAGACGTATAAAATGTTAACCATAACAGATTTACTGTGTAGAGATAGAAAGTCTGTTAAGAAGGTAGTGGGTTTATTAACAGGTAAGCTTAATAAACATATGAATGAATAATATGAACTTGACAGAAGAAAATAAACGTAAATTCTTTCGAGTAGAAGATAACTGCGACCCATGTACTGCTAACGTGAGGGCTTAATAAGAACGCGATTTCTATAAATGAGAGATGAGTGTGAGGACTTAGTAAGAATTTGATTTCCATAAACAAAAGATGAGTATTCTGAAGTGGAAATATATGTAGAAAAATTATTCTCAAAGTTGCTAGATATAATTAGGAGAATAAAGTTAGAGAACATATTGCAACGAGACACGATGACCATAATAGATCTAGATAGGTCGTAATGAAAAGACTCTACGGTAACCTCAAGTAATCTAATCAAAATGTCAATCATATTAGAGTATCACAGCAACTTGATGTCAAAGATAAAGATAAAAATTTAGTTAAGCGGATATTTGATGAACTTTTTTAGAGAAACAAGCGCATTCATTCTTGTACCTCTTTTTGGATCGAATAATGATTCGTCATGAAAATATAATACTCCATGAAAGTTATAGGAAAATATTTCAATTGTTATATAAAAGTGAAAGTTCAAAACATGCTTCAAAGTATGAGTTCAATTTGGAGAAATCTTTGATATTTTGGTGGAGACTTCCACCCAATTTTAAAGTTCGAACCATTATGTGATAATTTAATACCTCACACAGGGAAAGCAACAGTTTCAGAATTTTACCAGAGTTATTTTCTACATATTATCATTTGGATACTTAAACATCTAGATGCCTTTTAAAAGATAAACCAGTTTCTTGAAAGTTTCACAATGATTGGATATAGAAGATGAGTTTGTCAATAGTGTGACGAATTTTGAGAAGGAAGAGAAACACTGAATGGCTAGACACAATCTTTTAGACAGACGAGGTACATTTTGAATTAAATGTGTTGTATGTGAAAAAATTAATCCACTGGTATAATCCTTGTTCAGTAAGGATTACATAATGTCGAGGTTATTGTTTAGTAAGACTTTACATTAAATTTTCTAATAGGCCCTTATTTCAATGACGAAATGGAATATGGACAAACGGAAACAGTAACGACAAATGGGCAGCGATATTTTCGAATGTTGCAAGGCTTTATACTATCAGCAGTGAAGAATCTTAATATGATAACATTGTCATTAAACCAGACGGTGTTTCACTCTACATAGATAACAATATGGAGGCACTACCACGCATCACATTTGGCGATTGTGCAAGAAATTACCTCAGTTTTCCTTCTAAGTCACCAGATATGAATCGGGCTGACCATTAATTATTGGGTTACCTCAAAGGAAGATTATTTATAAACAGAGTACTTATAAGGGACTATAGCAATCGACATTACATGTCATTGAGAACATTTCTCTTGCTCTTTAATGCCATTCATAATGTGAAAAACAACTAATTTTAATTGAACATCATGGAGATAGTCATACTTAAATTGTTCATCCTTTTAAAAATAAAACCCAATTTCTTTATAAATTATTTGGTGTTATTGGTGAATCTTAGAATTGAGTTAAGTTACGCCATCTTTTAATAGCACTGTATATTTGTATAAATTTTCTTAGGGATGAATTAAATTATTTTCTCTTAAAACGTTTCTTTATTTTTTTGAACCACTCTTCATATTCGTCACTTCAAAGCGATATTTCATAAAAATATTGCAATCGCATTTCAGAATATGATTTCTTTTAACAGCTTCGACTTTAAATGAATTGTCAAATGCAGAAACTTCTTTATCCAGTACATTTATTGATTTCTTTGCTTTATCAATCATTAACTAAATTAGCCAACATTGGAACCAAGTTTCTGGCAACTAATAAAGACTTTCCTTTAGGAGTTTCGTACGTCCCTAAACGTGCATCTGTTCCTTTAAAAATACCCTTCAAGAATTGTGGGGATAATAACGAGAATTTTATGTACGGGGAAACTTATATTGGACACAGATAACAGGCAGATCGGACAGGCGGAGAAAAATTGTGCAATTTCGAAAAGAAATTCGATTTGACGCAAGAGCAGTAGGAAGGAAAACCTGAAGGAGAGAGAACAGCTGGAAAGAAGTCGAACTTTTAAATCGTTATTCATTTTGACGGAGGCAAATGGATAAATTAAACATAAATAACGTTGGGAAACAGTACCGAATCGTCTCCCTGGAGTAGGCGGCGTATAAATAAATTAATGCCGCAGCTGTCTGCAATGTATACAGAAGTGTCAATTGAATATCGGAACATCAAAAGAGCGGTTTCTTTAAAAAGAGAATTTGCAATTTCGTATTAGGTTTAGGCAATTATGTTGGTTTATCATTAAAATGATTACACTATCGTAACATTTAAGTTTATAAGGGTAAATTTCGTTTTATGTAACTGTAAATCGACTGTTTTAGTGTTAAATTATAAAAGTATTGTCAGAAAGATGTATAGAGATTTCTAACTAATGAATAGAACAAACAATATATACAATATTATGTACGGTATTTAATAATATTCCGCAGTTTCTCTTGAATATTATTGTGTCTTAGTTTACATTACTTTGTAGCGATGAATGTCTGTTGTGATGGACACCTTAACTAGACCATAGGTTGGAAGATTAGAAAGCTGCTGAAATATTTATAAGTGTGATGAAAAGGTTTCAGACGGGGTCATTAAATTTAGTATTTAGTGTCTTCGAAATGCATATTTCAAGTCTTTGAATACTAATAAAAATTATGCAAAGCTAGATAAAACTCTCTACCTAAAGTTGTCTAAGTAGTCGATTATATTCTCGTTGGTAATTTCATTTGTGTCAAAATCCTTCCCTTTTAGTATTTATTTGTGTTTAAGAAAGACAAAGTAGTCTGTTGAAGGCCAATTTGATGAATAGAGAGGCAGTAACAGTCATTTTTTTGAGAAACTACGAAAAAGCGGTCGATTTGACCATACTTTTGCTTGGACATGAAGTAATGGTTATTCAGTTGGCTTTCTTGCCATCGTTTATATCTTTTTTGTTTTATAATCATTCCATTACATGGTAATAACTCTAGTAACCGTCTGATTTGGAAATACCAAATTTTTATTACGAGGAGACCACAGAGGCAATGAAAATAGTCATGATTTTTTTGACTTTAAATCTCATCCTTTGATAGAACTAAACGAAACTTAATAGAACAATCTACAGTCGTTAAACATTTTCACTAAGAGGGAGTCCAAAGTACCATCAATGAGAGGCTAAAGAATTATTAAAGAATTCAGATCAAGCAGTATTTGGAGACTAGGGCTAGATGATTATTGACGGCGAAGTTACGAAACTGTAACATACAATTCAAATGCCCGATTGCGGCTTGATAAACAAAAGCAAAGTATTGGTATATAACAAGGAGTAGAAAAAAACAAGTTAGCTTTTGGAAAACCGCTGAAGAAGCTGGCAGGATTCTCAGCGAAGTGTTAAGAAACACACTTCATTCGCGGAAACATTGAAAAGTCGTTGTTTATAGCTTCTTCTAAACTTCCGGACTGGAACTGCGTTTCTGGTATCGCTGCTTGACTTTCGGAGGGTGTCCCTTGGAAGGTCTTACGAAATATCGATGAATCAAGCAATAATATTAGAGACGCGGTTTCGATCGACTGCTAAAAGAAACTATCACAATAAGAATCTTCAAATTATCTGGCAATTGAGGTATGCAACGATACTCTACGTAGTATTCAGTAGTTGCGAAAGAATAATGGTACTTAGAGGCATTTTATTTAAGCTATTAATTTGTTGATGGCCATGAGAATACAATATTTCAGAAGCTATCCTTTCTTTGTTAGAAATTGTACCAAACTGGCTCCACTTGTTTCATTAATCTCAAATTTTTGGTAGATATTTTTATTTATTGTTATGGTATGAACTGACACGATCAACTTGTAATAATAGGTATATACTTTGAAAAAGGTGTTCAATGTGTTTAAGAATGAGCTTCGATAAGTAGAAAAGAAATGTAGTTTATGTTAGAGTTGCCTCCTTTTATGGAAAATTTAATAGAAACTCTCATTAAAGTGTGCTTTATAAATGTGTTAACATTTAAAATACATTTTTCGCAAAAACCAGTATTCTTTTTTCTTGGGCTTTCATTTAAATGATCTATGTAGTACAGAACTAGATATAAAAATACGCTACAGTATTAGATATAAAAATATTAGATGTGATACGTTATGTAGTTCTTGTAATTATGTTTGCATGGAAAGTGTCACCGTGTATATAAGTGCCGTATATGTTTCGCTACAATGATTAATGCTTACATAAATTTTGTCCTCTACAACAGATATTACCGATCTCTCTTTTGCCGACATTTCATCTTCCTCGTTATTTGCACATACTTTATGTTGATGAATGTCTCCCACACATACATCCATGTAAAAGCTTTGTGCACACAACGAATCAGTCGACGCCAATAAAGATAAAATAATATGTGTAAACAGCATGTATTTTTCATGTCCCCCACGTGCACATTCATATATCAATATTAAGTAATCTGGCGACTTTAAAATTAAACAGCCTTTGAAATTATACGCAAAAAAGCTGCATGTAAAATATTACCAACTCTTTAGTTCCAAAATTAAAATATTTAAAATAGATACGTCGTTTTAAATATAGACATTGCTATGTATTTAAAATTACTGGATATACATATAGAGCATATCATGTGTAATGCAATGTATATAATGTATGTGCGTAATATGTGGATGTGCGTAATATGTGGATGTGCGTAATATATGGATGAAGTGGAAACACACATTTCGTGTCTATATTAAATTATCTAATTTAATACTATACAATTCTTAAAATCATGTTATCACTGTACATCAAAAGTAAATGTACACTTTATTACTTGTGGATGGCTACAAAACAAATGAGGTACAGCAGCTGTATGAGAAGGAATCAACTGTCTTTCAGACAGAAATAGTTGTAATAATCCTGGCTGGTCGAACAATAACTATGTATAGATATACAGCGATAGCAAGTAGGCGGTAACAGCCTTAAGTAAGCCTATTAGCATGCTACACGTAGGAATTTTATGCAACAATGTCACAATGGATTATGGGACATGACAATAATTTTGGAAATAATATGGCGAATAGTCTAGCGAGAAGAACTGTATGGGCCCATTTTAAAACCAGAAGCGATCTGCGCGTTAGAATATCTTAATCTGCGCGTTAGAATATTTAACAACAGGTATTCTAACTGCACATTACAATATCATAAAATATCTTTCACACATGGGATGTAATGTAACATCTTCATGGAAAAGATGTGAAGAGGAAGACGAGTATTTCCAATGCGAGTGCACATCGTTAAAAAGCGTAATGGTGTCAAAGGAGGACAACTGTTCGTCAAGAACTTCATTTAAAACTATGGGGCATGACAATAACTTTGGTAATGATATGATGAATAGTCTCGCGAAAAGCACTATATGGGCCCATTTTAAAACCAGAAACGATCTACGCTTAAAACAGGTATTTTAACTAACATCACCAGATAAGAAAATATCTTCACCAGATGGGAGGTATCGAACCACCTTTATGCAAAAGACGTGAACAGCAAGACGAGTATTTTCTATATAAACCAGCTCAAACCACATCGAAAGCTGAATTGCATCCAAAAAAGATAATGCTGTCAGTTTGGTGGGATTACAAAGGTGTTGTGTTTTTTGAGCTGCTTCCAAGGAACCAAACGATCAATTCTGATGTTTACTGTCAACAATTAATAAAACTGGATGAAGCAATCAAAGAAAAACGGCCAGAATTGTCAAATCGGAAAGGTGTAGTTTTCCACCAAGATAATGCAAGGCCTCACACATCTTTGGCAACTCGTGGGAAACTATTGGAGCTTGGCTGGGAAGTGATTTATTTATATTTATTATATTTATTTATTTCGAAGTTTGCAGAATTCTTTGAATGATAAAACTTTCACAAATGACGATGACCTTCACTCGCACCTGGTTCAGTTTTTTGCTGATAAGGACCAGAAATTTTATGAGCGCGGAATCATGAAGCTGAAAGAAAGATGGCAAAAGGTCATTGAGCAAAATGGAAAATATATAATCGATTAAAAACTATTCTTTGTTTTAAAAAAAGTGTTTTATTTTATACTACAAAACCGAAAGTACTTAGTTGCCAACCCAATACATTTTGCAATTTCTATGCCGCTTTGTACGATTATATACATAAACGTTTAAATTATTCGAAATATTACTTGTAATGAATTACACTGATGTCAATATAATAGTAATTTTAATAATAATTACAAACGTTTTCCTTTATCTAATATTGTCATAATGATTTTCATAATGAAATTCATAACCTATTAAATTTCTACATCGATTAACTACTTACATTTTGTAAATTTTCAACTCGACACATTATTTTGTAAAGATATTTTCCTTTCTTTTAGAGGGAAACTGGTCGTTGTTAGATTTCTATATCAAAACGCTCTCTTTATCATTCTAGCTTGACATGGTAATCCAATAGTATAACGGTTTCCGGAAGCTCACTAACTTATACGACAATAGCAACACTTGAGGAAAATTTACAGAAGATGGGCATGCGTGTAGGGCGAGAACTTTTAGCACATCACTATAAATTATTCAGCATTAGCGCTACTGGTTACGAAAAGCTCGTGTTTTATCGTCCTATATAATGCATGTTGAAGGTACCTACAACTTCTCCAACATGTTAGAGATTGTACGCCCCTTGTGTTGTAAATAAATCGAGAGAAAATTTAAAGATGTGAAAAAATATTGCAACCTTATAATTTTTGTTTTTCAAAAGTGAACCAGAATTTTTGTAGTGCACAAGCTGCTTTTTCTTTTATTGGAGGGTATATTTGGAATTAGTATCTAATATGTATTGAATAAGCTTTATTATTAGGTTTTGTTATACGAGGATAGTTTGACAAGTAGTGAGAATGACACATAGGTGGCGCTCTAATTGGTAAAAAAAATGCACTGTAATTTAGGTTGGCTATTTATATGTTTACATTCCGATATTTAGATAAATCGGTTCATTAGTTTATTTTTGACAGCTGATTGAAAAGGTAGCAACACGTCGTTTTGTTAAAGTGGAAAAAGCAGAGTATCGTGCGGTGATTAAATACTTCGTAATTAAGTGTATGAAAGCTACCGAAATAAAAGATGAGTTACGAGAACATTAGGTGAATCTGCTCTCCATCATCCGCCACAATAAGTAGATGGGTAAATGAATTTAAACGTGGTAGAACAAGCTGTGTTGACGAAGCGCGCTTTGGAGCACCCAAAGTCGTGATTTCTAAGGAAATGATTATAAAAATCCATAATATTATTACGCAAGATCGACGACTCAAACTGAGAGAGATAGCAGACATGGTAAACATTTCAACAGAATGCGTACACCACATGTCAACGAAAGAATTGG
This sequence comes from Dermolepida albohirtum, assembly GCA_031893035.1. NCBI lineage: Eukaryota > Metazoa > Arthropoda > Insecta > Coleoptera > Scarabaeidae > Dermolepida > Dermolepida albohirtum. Next base: position 40,626 of record JAVIWB010006870.1, read on the forward strand.
GCCATTCTAAGCTTTCGGCAAGATGGGTGCCGCGATTGCTTACGACTGATCAAAATTTCATTCGTTTGCACATTTCTAATGAGTGTTTGGACCTTTATAAGCGGAATCCGGTTGCTTTTGTAGGCGATTTGTTACTTGCGATGAAACTTGGACACACTACAGTACACCCGAAACTAAACAACAGTCGAAATAATGGTTAGAACGTGGTTCTGCACCTCCAAAGAAAGCGAAAACCACGTTATCGGCAGACAAGGTGATGGCATCAATTTTTTGGGATTCAGAAGGCATTTTGTTCATTGATTACCTTCAGAAAGGTGCCACAATAAACGGACAATAATATGCAGAGCTTCTACAAAAATTAAATGTTGAGATTCGTGCTAAACGGCCAGGAACGGCAAAGAAAAAGATTCTGTTTCACCAAGACAACGCTCCCTCGCATACCAGCACAGTTGCGATGTCCAAAATCCACGAGTTGCATTTCCAATTAGTACCGCATCGGCCTTATTCCCGGATCTAGCCCCTTCCGACTTCCATCTTTTTTCAAAATTGAAAACGGCACTAGGTGGAAAGAAATTTTCGTCTAACCACGAGCTTATCATCTTCGTAAATGAGTATTTTGCAAGCTTTCCGTAATCGCATTTTAGAGATGGCATAAGGGCATTGGAGGCCGTTGGAATAAATGTATTGCTCTTTTAGGAGAATATATTGAAAAATAAAAATTATTTTCTATTTAAAAATTCGTTTTTCTTTTCCATTCTCACTACTTGTCAAACTACCCTCGTATATTACAACAATTGAAAATGTGTTTTAGGGACTGTTTTTACCTAGAAAACGGAGCTGATTAAAAATGTTTTCCTTTACTTTGCGTTATACTTTCTTATTTCATAAAATTTTTCTCAATAATATCGAGGCATCTTCTTTTAATAACGAGCCTATTGATATACGAGGACCATTTAATGGGAAATCAGATTCGACTAGTAATACCATCTTTCGGAAGAATTTAGCACTATATTCTAATTTTACCATCTTTTTATGGGGGTGGGTGAGATATAATTCACTTCCGACATTGTAGCAATCTGAATAATATTTTTAATTTGAAACTTTTAAAATGTGTTAACTCGCAATGGGTGGTGCAATCAAATATATATTTTTCAAAGGCGTAAACAAATCTGAAATTTGGATAAATTGCAAGAAACTTTAACTCTTTAAATTTTAAATTTAAATATATAGATCTAGTAAATGAAGAATGAATAACAATAAAAGGTTATTTCTAGCGGATGCAAAATAAAAGATATGCTTGCAGTACTACAACAAATGTGCAAAAAAGACTAGGACTTCTAGGGGGTACCCAGAAATAACTTTACTTTTTTTTAACAAAATGACCTTAATGCTTTTAATATACTCCAGTTTACTTTATACACTTGTCTAATCGATGATACCATTATTGGAAACATCGTTAGAACTTGGTTTTTGTAAGGCTGCGAGCTGCTGTGTCGCTTTCTTTTCGCCCCTTCTACGTTGTTAAAACTATGTCCTTTCATGTCCCTCTTCATTCGTGGCAATAAAAAAAATTCGCACGGGGCAAGATCGGATGAGTAGGGGGCGTGGGGCAAAGAAGTCTTGTTGTTTTTAGCCAAGGATTGGCGAACTGATAAGGCTGTGTGAGCAGGTTCATTCATTGTGGAAACTTCCAAATTTTATAGCCGCACGCTATTCACTTAAGACCGACATTACAAGAAACAACGAGCAAACGAAAATGCTTTTTTAAAAAAATGCACGGTAACAAGACGCAACTTTATTCGACGAAAGAACCGATTGCATCAAACGCAGAACAAGTTGCGTCACGCGTATCTAGCGCCAGGGATGCGTTCAAGGTAAGTTCCACCCACAGCGCTGCCATTCCAGTTATTTCTAGGTACCCTCCCGTAATTTCTTAGAATCGCAACTGGCACTTTAAGTGAAAAATTCCTTTTTATCGTTTCACAATAAAACATTAATGGGTGCTGCTCAAAACTCGAGACAATCAACTGATTTAACAAACCAAATAAAAATTTAAACTTAAATAATTACCTTTTTGTGACGTGATGTTATCCTAAACCGTGATAATACAAAAGGAATTTGGCACCCGATGTACACCACAAATACAATGTACAATTACACCATGTACTTAACAAAAAGTCACTAAACACGTTCAATACTAGAGTTGGCATCGTGATCCTTCTTCAGTTAGCTTCGCGTGTTTCGAAAAAGTGCAAGAGGTTTAGCAAGTACAAATATAACACTTATACTTTGAAGGAGCGTTTTCAGTACGTAGATGTACAATATGGATAAAATCGGTTAAATATTTTCAGAGTCAGATATGTCGACACATACAATCATGTTGATGCGTACTTGGTAAATAGGATACTAAATTAGGAAAGTATATTCTAGTTTCGGTGGTATCATAAAGGCTTAACATTTGTTATTTCTGAAATCTCTGTAGTTTACAATTATAAAATTATTCTCCTATAGGAAATTAATATGTTCGATGAAACCGATAATTTAACCGATAATCCAAGATTTTTGATGGCTAAGTATGGTGTTGTCTAAAACATACTCGTAGTTCAAATTTGTTTTCTTAGTGCTGCATACGATTTTGCATTTCGAGATTTTCAATGGTAATGGTTATTTCTGCACCAAACATCAAGTTAAGTTATCTTGTAATTCGAAACAATACTTTAAGGAATCCATTCTAGAGAGTATCTTCAAATGATTCGCAAATAATAGGTTGTCGCATTTAATAAAATTAATGATATCATTAACAAATATTAAAAACAAAATTGAGTCAAGATTTTAACCTCGTAGATCTCCCGATGTGGGGCAAAATGTGTCGATCTAACGGTATTGCACGTATTATATTCTCCGAAAAAAAAATATGGTTTGAAAAGTTGAATCAGCAGTCAGGACAAACCCATAGCTACAAGCTTATACAGGGTGACCACGGGAAGTATTAACATTTTGAAAACAGCAAAACGGTGTTAATTTTTTAAACAAAAAATATATTTACTTTTCTGACATGTTTGTTAGGATATGCCATTTAATTTAACTTGCAAAAATAAGGTCAGGAAGGTGACGGCCGTCTTTTCTCATGCAGTTTTCAATTTTGTTGAGGAAGCACTGCCATACTAGCTGTAGTGTCTCCTCGGTGATTAGTGCCACCTCTTCACGAATTGCCTCTTTCAAATCTTCCAAATTACGAGGTTTGCGTTGAAAAACTTTCTCCTTCAAATGTCCCCATAAAAAAAAATCGCAGATGTTGAGGTCGGGAGAACGAGGAGGCCAGGGCACATCTCCAAATCTTGAAATGACATGACCCGGGAACAAGTTTCGCAGCAACGTCATCGAAACTCTTGCTGTGTGTGCAGTAGCTCCATCTTGCTGAAACCATACGTCCTGTTGCAAGTTGAGCATCTGCAGTTGTAAGAAAAAAAAATCGTTGATCATACGCACGTACCGATTCGCGTTCACTGTCACCGCAACTCCATCATCTTCAAAAAGAAGGGGCAAATAACATGTTGTCTCGACACCGCACACCATACAGCCACACGAGGCGAATGGAGAGGTTTCGCATGAAGCTGTCTTGGGTTTTCCTCTGCCCAGTATCTGCAGTTCTGTTGGTTCACTGTCCCATTTAGGTAAAAGTGAGCTTCATCGCTCATGAAAATCAGAACGTCAGGCTCATCGTGAAGGAGAACTTGCATTTGAGTAGCGAAATCCAACCGTTGGGGGTAGTCAGTTTCTTTTAACTCCTGTACACACACAATCTTGTAAGGATGAAACTTGAGATCCCGTTTCAAAATTTTTCGGACCGACTCACGTCCCATGTGTAATGAAGGTGCGTGCCGTCGAGCTGAACGACCAGGACTCCTAATCATTGCTGTTCTCACTCTGTCAATGTTCTCCGGAGTCCTCACTGTTCGTGTAGCGCCTGGTGGTTTCTTCCCCTTAATGTTGCCTGTCGACCGAAAACTTGTAATCCATTTAATAATCGTTGGTGGGTAGGTACGGCTCCATGCCGTCCAACGTTAAAATGAATGCGAAAATCACTCTGAGCCGCTACCACTGAATCATTGTTTCTTACATAAGAATCGTACGTAAACACGCGATGTTGAACTGTCCACGGCTCCATTGCGACTGGAATACCTAAATGGCCACTGCTTGGGAGGTGAATGACCGCCCGCCCCTCCCCCCATGATTTGCCGAGGCCGAGTACAGTCGCATCAAAAATGTAAATACATCCCGTGGTCATCCTGTATAAAAGAATAGGATGATCAATTTGATCAAAAACTTTTTAATAGCGATGTACTTATGATTTTTGCGTTATATTGATAAAAATAGCTCAAAGTGGTTATGTTTGACCGATTAGCCAAGAAATTATGTTATGTTGTAGTAATGCAATATTTAGTAGAACTGAAAATATGATGACAATGTAGTGTTTCAAATGCTTTGGCAAAGTTAAATAATATAGATCTATAGCTGGACATATTTGCAGAATCACCTGATTTAAATACAGGCATAACACTTGATGTTTTCCAAATATTAGGTAGCATGGAACTTTTTAGAATTTATTGGAAAATATACTGCAATGGTTTTGCAAAAATTGAAACACAATCGCTTACATTTATGTGAGAATTCCATCCATACCGTTAGAAACACAGTTCTATTGTATGTAATGGGAGATATTTTGAAGAAATGTATTCAAATATTTTTTTTTAATAAGTTTTGCTATATTAAGCTTAACATTTAGAGCATATACTTCCTATATTGATCCATGCATCAAATTTGAGGAAGTATAAGGGGCGGCTATCATATAATTGTAACTAAATTCTTTAGGGAAAAAATGTAAAATGTAATCCTTTATTTATTGAAAATATTCAAAATAATAAAACGGTGCCTGCATCCATGTTCTGCAACGTATAAGTATTGGCTGTGATGGTTCAGGGAAGCCGAGACAGTGTCTGCGAAACTCTTGAAATCGAAACGTAGCTTTTGTTTGAGCTATTAATTCATTTACCTCTGGAAAACACTTTCTAATAGCTTCTGTTTCAAGATGTAAAGTATGAAGCTTACATGTTGCATGTATTAAGTTACTACACGCATTTTTAAGAGAATGATCTGCATAAAGTATTGTTTCGGTTCAAGAATATTAGGTCATCAGATAGATAGAATGAAATGTATTAATTTGTTTCAATTTTGTTTTTCAAAAAAAGAGAATTATTTCAAATATAAATATCTTTGCTCGGAAAGTAAGTTGGTTTTGATGAAAATTCGTTCATGGAACTAGATATTACCTCTGCTACTTACCATTTTACCATTGCACGAAATTTTAATATAACTTCGAAATTAAAAAATTTTCAATAATCTTATATTTATTTTACAGTTTCCACCATAAAATTCAGCGCTGAATTCATTTTCCAGCTGGAAGACAAATGCGAGATGAATTTTTCAAACTTAACCGCTATTTAATGTACGAACATTTATTTCCTGCTTTTACAGCCCTTTTAAAGTACCACCATTTTGTCTTCGACCTCAATGTTTTTTCACAGAACGGAAGAGAAAAGCAACGAATATAGCTTATAGGAACGGTATAATACATCGGATATGTATATTACGGATTACACAATGAAACCTTAAATGTAAAAAAGTTTATATAAATTGTGATTTAATATTTTATGTAAATGATAGAACCTCTTCTCTAATGCAACTATAACATTTCATGGTTATTATTTGCTATACCAAAATGACTGATTGCGACATAACTATGTGTTTGAGAATTTCGAATCCTTCTATTTGTTTCCTATATTATTTGTTATTCTTCATTATTAAATTTGTTCCATTTTATATAAATATTTCAAGCGATTTTTTGGTGTCTGTTTTGTACTGGTTTTGTAGGCATTATTTATATTTTAATGTATATTTCTAAATAATTTGTTTCTCGTAGACTCTGATTATTGCATCTTTAAACGGATTACACTCAACAAAGGCGACACTGATGAAGACTTAGATAATAACACTTACCTATTATTAAAACATGTGAAGAACTAAAGCAGGTATATCTTATTCTAGTGTATTTACGACTGCGATTTCATCTGTCTGAAATTCGGTTATCTGACAACATTCGATCTAGTAAAGTCTTTCCTTTTAATTATGTGATTACAAGATAGGATAGAGACTTGGTGTTGTTAATAGAAAGATTGATTAGTTGTAAATTCTTTTCGCCTTCGTTTGTGTTTATTGTTCATCCAGTATTAAACATTAATGTGATGGAAGTGCTTAACATCAAACCTGGTAACAAGATTCTTCGGTGATTTTGATTCATCTTATTTCATTGTTAACTATATTAGTGATCACAAATGTCCAACTCTTAATTTTTGCTTTAATATTCTAAATCTTCAGTAAGTAAATATAGTATATAACCCTGATGGAAGTTTATTAGATCTCATTCTGAAAACTACTGAGAATTTAAACACTTACAAAGGGTACTAGGAAAGTTCTGCAATACAGCTTTGTTTATTAAATTTTTTCAAAGTAATTTCCTCTACACTCAATGCACCTCTCCATCCTCCGAAACCAATCTTTAAACTAGTTCTGCCAAGTTGGACACTATGGAGTAAAGCACACTCGTTGTACCAAGCCCGCAGAAGGTCCTCATCACTGGAAAACCGCCTCCCTTTTAGCTTAATTTTCAAATGCGGGAACTACAGGGAGGGTGCTCGAGAAGTTTCAATCCTGTCGTGGTCAAATATTTGGTGCAGGCTTTGCCGCGGTGAGCTGGAGCATTATCGTGATGGAGTAATCAGGTGTCTATTCTTGACTTTGGCCGCAGGTTCTGTATAGATCCAATAACTTTAGGCAGGCACTGTTCAGCATACCACTTAGCTGTGACTGTCTTCTGTGTGTCCATAACGACGCGTTCCACAATTCCACTCGATTTGAAAAATACAGCTATCATATTCTTCTTTACAGATCGGGATTTTCTGACAACTACGGGTGTGTCCTCATCATCAAAGACCCACACTTTGTTTTGAGCTTTGGTCGGCACATCGTAATAGTACAGCCAAGTCTCGTCACCTGTCACGATGTTGTTCACATACCGAGATTGTCCCTTATTAAACTTTTTTAGCATCTCCCGGCTCTTCAGTCAGTCGATGTGGCACCCAGAGAGAACAAAGTTTCTTCACGTGCAAATGATTATGCAGATTCGAACGAATTGCTGGTGCATTTAGGCCTGGAGTACCCTCTATCTGTTGGTAGGTCACTCGCCCGTTCTCGCCAAGCGTTTTCCTCACAGTAGTAACGTTTTTCTCCATAACTGACGTTCGCGGCCTCCCCGGCTTTCTCTATACCACCTGAATATCGTTGTGCGATGTGGACAAACATCACCTAGTGCAAGAGTCATTTCTTCGAAGCACCTGTCTATGTTTAAACCACTCACGTAATTATAACGCAAACTCCCCTTATTTCATTTCGTGTACACGATGCCATCACTTTACACTCTCACTGCTAATGAATAACTGAGCTCATCGACATGGCGTGGAAGCTACTATGCACGTATGAACATCTCTCAACATGCAGCAACAAGTAGCTTCATACGATTCACTGTTGCGTAATACTGCAAAACTTTCCTAGTACCCTTTGTACAATGAAAAACAATATGCCTTTCATTAATGAAAACGTCTTTCACCTATCTCTATTTCTTTCTTTGCTGATACAAGACATGATATATAGTATACCAACTAATTATGGTAGTAAAATATATGCCTTCCATAGAGCTAACCGTTTGGCTATATAATGCTTTTACAATATCTTTTTTTGGATGTTGGCACAATCGTAGAAAATGGAGGGACATTAGACATGTGATTACAATGCTTCGTTGTACAAATACTTAGTGTGATCGCCCTTTCGTCTTTTATTTGCTTTAGAATTGTTTACGCAAGCTTTACTTTGGTTTTGAATAAATTACATTTTTAATAAATTCCATACGATTTTAATGGGATTAATATTAGATGAATTACCAGGCCAAAGTAAAAAAAAATCGTAATCAATTGCACTGCGCCGTAAAACGTTATCTTGCATAAATTTAAAAGATGAAGAGAATTCATTTTTTTCCAAATGAAGGAACAGAACTGTTATTTGCTTATGGCATCAGGAACAGGAACTACATAAAACGGTCCAGGTTCAACAACAAAAAGAAATAAAGGTATATTTATATACAGCATAATTTGACTGGTGTTTATGAAAATAGGTTGACTTTGAATACTTCCATATGCAAAGTTTTGTCTTACATCCCTAGGAAATCTTTATTAGAATACAAATGCGAGGTTGCTCCTGTTCCTCTCCTTAGGTGTGATGTGATAAGGGATTTGGGAGTGTATTTTGATATTGAGTTATCTTTTAATATCCATGTTACAAATGTAGTTTCATCGGCATATGGTATGATGTACTTTATATTTCGAAATGCTAAGCAATTTAATAATATATCCACATTGAAAACTTTATACATTTCGCTAGTCCGTTCGAGATTGGAGTATGACTCGATAGTGTGGAATTCTTATTACGAAGTCCAAAAAAAGCTATAGAATGTGTACAGAGACGAGTTTTGAAATACCTTTGGTTTAGAAATCACTGCGTTTACCCTTACCGAGGCTTTCCCTATGACACCTTATTGAGTACTTTTGCCATGGCTTCATTGGAGCTGAGACGGGTAATGTCCGGTTTGTCTTTCTTACATGGGTTAATCCATGGTCGGATAGATTCACCGGAGCTTCTCGTATTACTCAACTTCTATGTGCCGCGTCTTGCTGCTCGGAATGTTCAGACTTTCTTTACTCCACCAGCACGCACTAATATACTTGTTAAATGGCCCATTTCATTTATGTGTTCATATAATAAATTTGGTAATAATTGCGATATATTCAGTTGCTCCGTTAAGGATTTGCAAAATATTTTTAGTGTGTCGCAAGATGTATGCATGTATGTATGTTGATTTAATGGTTAACTGTAGGGATTTATAATTAATTTTTTAGATGTACGCTTCTTGTTAGGTATATTGATGATTTTGATATTTGTTGTTCTTTATTATACATTGTCCTGTTATTAGTATATATATACTGTTGGGCAATAAATACTTTATTATTATTATACAGTATTATAAATACAATTTGAATTAGTGTATTCATCAACTATGGAACCTAAAATAGAAAACCAATGTTACTGTAGAGATTTGTATAGAAAACGTAGAAAATAGATATGTCTATTTTGCCATCTTGATTGACTAGAATCAATTCAAAATTGAGAACATACGACATAAAATATTATGGAACGTCTTTGGAAACTTAAGAATATGACACGCTTTCTCGAAAGATGTCAATTTCATCTGTTGTCTATGATATTCAATACTTGTTCCGTCTGAAAACATTAATATAATATGACTTCTATCCATGAATTTGTCCATTTTAGTTATTGTGAATATTTAAATCATGATCCACGATGTCATCAGAAACGCTTAATCTTTAAAAATGTATCATTTCATTACAAATTTCTGAATGTATTGACAAAATTTTTTATATCACTATACATATATGAATGAAATTTTTGTAGTTCCACTGAATTACGAAACTGTTAGGCGTTATTCAAAGCTGACTATGCTTTTCAGTTCAAATTGCTTTATAAGAGGGTGCAGAAGTGTTTTTATTATAAAATATGTAAATCAAAATGTATATGAGACTTCCTAAGAAAATGGTAATTCAGTACTTTTAACTTGTGTGAACTAGAAGGTGTTGTTTATGCATCTAATTATAAGGGCCACCTAATTTAGAAAAACTCTTGTTTATAACTATCTAATAGTTTTTCATATAAAATAATATGTTGCATACACGATTAATTTCACAATATACACATATTTACATATATTCGAAGTATCCATCCAATACTAAACTTCAGTAAATTCTTAAGCCAATAAAGGCTTTTACTTAATATGACGATCACCAGTTGCAGTCGCAATAAAGCCAGTATTGGTGGTTCTCCTTAATACCGTCCCTTACAGGAAAGACCGCAGCAGTCTGATCCTTAATAGGTATAATATTCGCACAACACGTATTATTTTCCCACCAGAATATACATATTTCATTTTGAGAGTAACCTGCTGGTCTTATTTCCGTTGCCCTTGAATGGTCGAAGACATAAGGAATGATAGTAATAATCCCAAGGATTATGAGAATGGATACAGGAGAGCGTCTTGAATAAAGTTGTAATACGCCAGTTCCAAACTCAAAGCTAGGCAAGTAATAGAAGGAAACTTATAATAGATGAAATGTGCGATTCTAAACGTGCTAAGATTAATAATATTGGTTATTAAGATTTACGAAGTTAACTCTTAACTAATTAGCATAATACATAAAAGATTTAACAAATATTGCATGTAATAAAGTTTTTATATTAGTATTTTTAAGGATTTTTACAGGTATTTGTAATCATAAAATCTAATATTTTAAAATTGTCAATTTTAGTATTTTTTGACCAACACGTTTATGAAGATTTAATATTATAAAGGTGCGATTAATTTTAACAATATTTTGATACAAATTACGATCCTTTTTACTTGCTTGATTGAATTATCATTGATTTTTTTAAATTAAAACATAACAGGAAGATGATTGGTACAATTGAAGACATTCAATGGTCAACGTCAAATAATGTCAACACTTGTAGTCAACTACGTAGAAAGGGCATTTCATGCAGCTCTTGTACGTGAAAATTTTATTTCTACTGAAGAAAAGTATTTCGAATAAATAAGACGTCAAAACGCTTGTCAAGAATTCTAAACTGTTTTCGTTTCGTTTTGAAACCATTCCTATTACTATTGGAGCAGAGGATGTTTCATATAATGCTAAATTCCCGAATTGATCGATTGGGTGTAATTGTAGATTATGAACGCTTCATAATTCGGTTTTGAAAACTGCCTAGTCTAAATGGAATAAAAAACATTTTCTTTTCAGATAGGTGTTCGCAATAGTATTTGGTGTGACAAATAGGTTACTGTTCTTACTATTGGTAACAAAAAATTATCCAAATTCCCATCATTTACTTTAATGATTGTCTTGAACTTGCACCGTCCTTATTCTTGTTTCTTATAAATTTAGAAGCTTCTCGCTATCTATTCAGATATACAACGATATTTCGTCTCTTTGTACATGCGATCGTATGACAGCGGATCAATAATTAGTAAGCCTTACAAAAGAGAATTGCGCTAATAAAAATCTTATTCATTTTCAATTCAGCAATCCTTCAAAACATATCTGCCCAAATTTGCCTTGATTTTGATTGTAAGGGCGCTCGTTATCTGGTTTTAGCTTGATCTGAATATGGAAAAATGCAGTACGATTAATGTTTAAGTTCCCACTTTTAAGGAACAAAACAATGAAAGCAAAGCTGAGCTGCAGTTTTTTCATAGTGATATCTGAGTTTACACCCGACTGGATCATTATCAATATACATATGATGAACAACACAGTGGACGCCTAAAAGAATAGAAATTATTAAAAAATGTGCAAGATACGTACTAGATGACGTTGAATGAAACTATGCCAAGTATCAGGGGCTTTACATATTTCATATGTGTCAATGGTTATATGCAAGATGAACATCGTGTTTGGTGGCTGCGGCCATGAATGCGAAAGAGAACACATTTTAATAATTAATTTAGCGAAATTGGTGATTTTTCTTCAGGGTAATGCGCGTGTTCACACTTCGATTGTTTCAATGGCAAACATTCATTTGGAACTGCTTCTATATCCAACTTACTCGTAAGATCTGGCGTCTTCAGACTTTTTTCTTTCTCCCAACCTGAAAGCTTGACTTACCCGTAAGAGATTTTATTTCGAATGAGGAGGTAATCACTGAAACTAATGTATATTTTTAAACATGTTGATGAAGGCTTTTCTGAAGGAGTGAAAAGACTTGATTGGACTGGACTAAATGTAATGTGTTACAAGGAGAATACGTTGAAAAAGAAAGTAATTTTGTTGCTAAAAATGCCGTGCTGCTTGTCTAGACTCGCTAATTAACTTTTAGATTTAACTCTTAGTTTTGTTTCAAGATTAATATTATTAAAACGTTTCCTTTTATCACCGTCATATAAGAATTCGTTTACAACAGAAATATGTGTACTAGTATTAAAAATGTATGCCATTTAATCAAAGAATTATATATCGTTAACAATAAAAAGGTATATAAAAAATATAAAAACATTTGAATGAAACTCGCATCAATAAATTTGTTTAGGCTATTGTACCTCTATAAATCACCTCATGCTCTCGCTTGCGTCAGATACAGAACGCATTACTCCAATCAGATCAATTAGTTTATGAGAGGAATCTCATGTACGTCTGACACCAGGTTTGATAATTGCACTTCATGACATCCCCCGTTTAATGCAGACAACATATATATGTATGTGCTCATAGAATGTCGAACCTAATCCACAGTATTGCGAATTAATGTGCAGTACGGAATGAGTGTGTGTATATTAAAGTGTTTATAGTATCTAGAATCAAACGATGTTCATGTTGTCTTCATACCTCTTTATATAATGTACTTATTTGGTCGTAAACTTCACAAATTTTGTGTTTCTTGGCTTTAAATGTAAATGTATTCATTTCTAACTAATTTAACTTTTTTTTTATTAAGAAATTTAGTGTAAGAGATGTTATAAGAACTAGAGATTAGTTAGAAATTACGTCACTTAATGGTAGAAGTTACGGGGGTGAAATATGTTCTTTTACATTATACTTTTAATTATGTCGTGATCAAAATGTTTTAAACATCAAGTAGATGTAATCTGATTAGCAAAAATGCAGCGTTATGTGAACGCACAGTGTTAAAACTGGACTTTAAATACGGGTAAAGTTTTACGGAAATAGTTCGCAGATTACGGACAATTTTTGGTAGAGAACACGCACCAAATCAACGGTTAAGGGATTTATCCAAAAATAAGAGGATATTGGTTTAGTTTTCAATAAAAAAATTCATGTCGACAACACGAGACCATACATTGGTTTCATCGCCTGTCAAAAAATATTGAATCTTGCATGAGATGTGCTACCATATCTACCATACTCGCCGGATTCGCAAAGCGTATTGAAATAAATAGGTCGTACCTTTTCTGGCAACCCGATAATTGTGTTCATTATGCTTTAAAAATGACAAGTTATTTTTATTAAAAACCTTTCAATTCATTGTTTTGTCCATTTGAATAAACACTTTGGCTTTAGTTTATACAAGTTTATATAATTTAATATAAAATAGTTTGTTCCTATTGCTGCACAAAATTTTTTTGCAATAAAAACTATAGTTGTAGTAGCATTATTGCTAGTATCCAAAAAAGGCTCCAGGATATCTCATAACCGGAGAAATACTGAAAAAACTTCCGAAAAAAGCGATTACAAAACTGACACATTTGATAAATTCGGCTTTCCGTCTGAAACACGTGCCAGATGCTTGGAAAATGGCCGAAGTAATAATGATCCCCAAACATGGCAAACCTCCAAATGAAGTAACCTCATATAGGCCTATATCACTGCTTCCCAATAATATCGAAATTGTTTTAAAAGTTTCTTCTGAAGCGACTAAAATCAATTATTGAAAGTAAGAACCTAATTCCCTCTCATCAGTTTGGATTTCGGAACAAGCATACAACAACTGACCAGATATATAGAATAACAGATATCATTGAGAAATCCTATGAAGAAAGAAAAATGTGTTCGGCTGTATTCTTGGATATAGCCCAAGCCTTTGACAAGGTATGGCATCTAGGGCTAATGAAAAAATTAAAAAATATTTTGCCAAAACAATTCACCCAAATACTAGAATGCTACATAACGGGGCGAATGTTTCAGGCCAAACAAGAGAATGCGTATTCCACCATCAAGGAAATTAAAGCGGGAGTACCCCAGGGCAGTGTGCTGGGACCAATACTTTACCTACTGTATACATGGGATATTCTGCAGGAAGGGGACGTAACAACTGCCACCTTTGCGGATGACACTGCTATCCTCGCTGTAGGCTGTAACAGTGAAGATACGACAGCCATGCTGCAAGAAGCATGTAACAGAATAAACGAATGGGCTAGAATGTGGAGACTTCGTATCAATGAGAACAAGTCAGTACATATTGACTTTGCTTATAAGAAGAATGTACAGATACCGGTAACAATAAACAATACCAACATCCTATACAGCAACACAGCGAAATACCTGTGAATGAACTTGAATATCCGATTACGATGGAAAGAACATATAAAAAAGAAAAGGAGGGAACTCGACCTCAAATATAAAAAAATGTACTGGTTGCTCGGGCGGAAATCACAGCTTTCTGTGCATAATAAATTGTTACTATACAATCAAGTTCTAAAACCTCTCTGGACATACGGAATCCAGGTCTGGGGGTGTGCAGACAAAAGCAACATAAACAAAATTCAATTATTCCAAAACAAGGTACTGCGAGGTATTGTGGACGCTCCATGGTATTATCGCAATAATCATCTTCACAGAGATCTAAAAATACCAACTGTTAGAGAAGAAATCAAGAGGTTTGCAGAAAAGTACGAGGAAAGGCTTCACAACCATGTAAATACCGAAATATTGCAGCTTCTAGATAATATCGACTTCAACAGAAGGCTTAAGAGGATCAAACCATTGGAACTGTGTAGTGCGTAGTGACAGTGAACAAGCAGAGCATAGTGACTTTGTGAATAACGCGTTAACGAAAGCGTTGAACTAAATGAACTGAGATGTTCCATTGGGGACTTCTTGGACGAGCACCTAGTTTTTAAAACTATAGAGCAAAATTGTAGGTTAGTCTATAACGACTAGTAACAATTTATTTAAATTAAAAAAAAATTATTGCTCGTATGAATATTTCATATTAATTGACATATGTCTGAAAAATTTGTAACTCATAAATTATGCAATTACAGCATGGAATAGAATTAATGTCTCATTTTATTAAAAGTAGAATAATTTGTTTTGTTAATATTTTTTTTGTATATTATATGCACTACTGGCCATAAATGAGGGATCACTATAGGTAAAATATAAAAAAATGGTGCACTTTGGGTGAAACAATATATGTATATATATTTATATGTATATACGAATAAAAATGTAATTACTATAAAAATAAACTAACTAAAACAAAATAATGTCATTAGTTCTATGAAGAAAAATTGGCACTTCTTATTTTAAGCGACTTTTTTCCAAATATCCACCTTTATTTACACTTAATAACTTCTTTACAAATTTTGGATAGTCTCAACACAAATTTTTGAAACGTTTCAACTGGAATATTGTTCTAAGTATTTGTAAAGTGTTCCCACAGCTGTTGCTGCAATATTGGACAGTGTTATCTCACTTTTCTGTCTAGTTCATCCCACAGCAACTCGATAGGATTCATATCGGGCGACCGTGAGGGCTAAATCATATTTACAAGAAGTCCTTCTTCGTCTTTTTGTTTCACAAAGTTCTTACAAAGTTTAGCAGTATATTTGGGATCACTATCTTGTTGGAAATAAAAACCTTCTCCAATCAATTTAATTCCGGAATTTTCAAATATCCTCCTTTTCTTAAAATTCCATCAATTCGATGCAAATCTCCAACACCATTTTAAAAGAAAATGATCCACAAACAAGAACTGAATCTTCACCGTGTATAACTGTTGGCACAACAATATTCTGGTATTGTCCTTTCGCCAACCCATCTGCAAACAAAAACGCGCTGATTATTTCCAAACACTTGAAATTTGGATTCGCCCGTCCAAAGAAGTCGCTTTCACATTTCCATACCTAACACTGGTGCTCCTCGACCCATTGCAATCGTTTTTTTACGATTTTGTGATCGTTAGTAATGGTTTACGAACAGCAAATCGACCTTTTAGTCCCACATTTGATAAATGTCTTTATACGGTAGTCAGCGACACCGGATTTTACGACTTTTATTTATTTGTGCGCGAAGTTGTATTGCTGTTAACCGTCTTTTCCATTTAGATAAGAGTTACAGCCGCAAATCTTTTTGTCTAGTGGTCATCCTTGGTCCTCCGAGACGTTTTTATGGTTGCATTGCATCCGTTGTTATGTAACTTTGCACTGTACTTTGCACTGAATAATATGTTAATATTAATTTTTGCGTTATTGTCCGCAGTGACAATTTTTCTTTGTTTAATCTTATTATAGCACTACGAATTTCTGTACTCGATTCCTTTTTTTTTTTGGCATTTTGTATGTTCGTTCACGAATACTCGTATTACAACTTACTTGGACAGATTCTAGACGAATACTAAATTTTTCTAAGATTGTAACATTCTTTTTGTGATACCACAAGTTTCTATAAATTGTTTCGTAGAACGATTATAATCTTGTAACATGAAACAAAACCCTTCAAATAAATATTTTCAGTAAAAGTATTAATACTGAATACAGGTCAAGAAAGGATTAAAGGAAATTATAATATTTTACACTAACAAATGTGATTATGTAAGTTACATAATAATCCGGATATTATTGGCAAACTTCCCAGAAACTCACTCACATCTGTTATTTCAATTACATAAAGACAGAGCGATTCTATCGATAGCATGTGATCCCTCATTTATGGTCGGTAGTGTACGTACAATTTTCGAACTAATTAGAGTATGGTATGTAAAAACTATAAATATTACGATACAAAGAGATAAGAAAAAGCACACAGCTCCTGCAGCTAATTAAACGTCTAATTTAATAAGATAGAATGTAAGGAAAACGAAGAAAATTGGAGAAATAATTTGAAGGATATAAAGTATTTTCAGATGCTTTTCTCGGTTCCATTGAAATAATGCCGAGATATTGAATTATTTGCGATGGATATATAGACCAAGATAAATGAAAATTGAAGTAATAATTCTTAGAAAGCAATCAGATAACTTTTTCTCCGTCAACGTAAAATTGTCGATTAAGAATAGAACTTCGTTATTCTGGCGAGCTCAGCAAATTTTGCCAATTTGTTATTTAACCTTTTCTAGAGAGACTTTTTCTAGAGCTTTTGATTCAGACTATATTAAATAGCAAGTTATTTTAAAAATTCTACAACCAGGAAAGGCAAACCCTTTTTGTAATTTTATATTATAATAATTACACCAAACTAGAATATTGTTTTACATTAATTTGTAAACGTTTGTAAATACGTTTTATATCTTCGAGAGAGAGAGAGAGAGAGAGAGAAAGTGTGTGATATAATTTTGAGTAAATTACGAAGGCGTTTAATAAGATTGTTTATTATTATTTATTATTTTTACTTTATAGTATTTGGTAAGAATATACAACAAGCTTCACAAATATCTGTTCATTGTTTTGTCCTTGAGTCAAATAAGAGTTTAATTTTGGGACGAATAAGGGAAGATAATTTCGTATAATGGGCATTATTTTTTGAATGTTTGCCCTATTAACTCGAATTGTTTGGAAGTGGGTCAGTAATTTTCGAAGCGGTAATATAAGAATAAACAATGCTGAACATTTAAGCAACCTGTTAAAGTCACGATTACAGAAAATAATAAAAGCATTCATAATATGGTGATAGAAGAGACAAGTTTGAAAGTATGTAATTATTAAGGTAGTAGAATAACATGGACCAAAATATTTAATATATAAGAAAAGATGTACACCACGTTTAGATACACAGAACAGAAACATGGACGAGTAAATTTTTGCAAACACAATATGGGGCTTTATAGAAATTTCTGTGTCGTTTTTTAATAGTAGGTGAAACCTGAACTAAGCAAGAGTGAAAACAATGAGGTATACCGGGTAGTTTGTTTCAAAGAAGTTGAAAACTGTTTAACTAGTTTGGAAGGCGATGCTCTCTGTCTTCTGTAATGCTTGCGGTATGATTTTTATTGATATCTGGGTAATATTATATAACATTACTGGATCATTTGAATAGAGAAATAAGAAGAGAACAAACGCATTTTATGAGAAAGAAAATTTTTTCAGCAAGACAACATATCAGCTCACTATTCTGCAATTGTTACAGGAAGATTGATGAAATTACAATGCGAAGTTCTTCTATGACCATTAGATTTAGCTACTTCAGATTATTATCTGTTTTGGAATATGAAGAAACGTTTTATGGGAAAGAGATTAATATCAAGTAATCAGGTTATTGGTGAAACAATATTTATTTACTCTATGTATGTACGAGGGAGCGTTTTTTTATTCGTGGAATGAGCGGGTTGTAGAGGGGTGAGTAGGCGCATTGGGGGCGCGGCCTGTGCAGCGACTCATGATTAGTATAAATACGAAGTTTCATTGTTATTAGACAGTTAGTCTTTGAGCTATCGTCAACCAAGTAACATAATCAGGAGTGAAAAGTGATATATGGAAAAAATCGAATATCGTGCCGTTATAAAGTTCCTTACCAGGCAAGGAAAATCAGTCGCGACCATAATGAATGAGATGTCATTGGTTTATGGCGACTCTTGTCCAGGAAAAACCATGGTGTACAAGTGGCATAGTTTATTTAAACAAGGAAGGGAATCCCTTGAAGACGACCCGAGGCCGGGCAGGAGCATTGAGGTGACTACGCCAGCACTTATCCAAAAAGTTGAACAAATTGTATTCGAAGATGCTCGACTAAAGAAGAAACAACTCGCAGAAATGGTTGGAGTATCCGATACAACAATTTTTAAAATCCTACACGATCTCGGCATGTCTAAGGTCAGCGCAAGATGGGTGCCGAGAATGCTCACGCCGCCGCAAAAATAACAGCGCTTAGAGTGTTCGCGTGCATTTTTGGACCTCTGTAATGAAGACAAGGATGGTGTATTGAGTGGAATTGTTACTGGAGACGAAACTTGGGTTCATCATTATGAACCTGAGTCCAAACAAGACTCCATACAGTGGCATAAAAAGGGCACAGCATCTCCCAAGAAATTTAAAGTGTCACAATCAGCTGGGAAACTCATGGCAACGGTATTTTGGGACTCGGTAGGAATATTGTTGATTGATTATAAAGATAAAGGTGTTTCTATAACCGGATAATATTACGCTTCAATATTAGAGCGACTAAAAGAAGCCATTAAAGAGAAAAGACGGGGAAAATTGACAAAAGGTGTTCTGCTTTTGCACGACAACGCGCCCGTCCACAAGAGCCGCGTTGCGTTAGCTGCCCTGCATGAGGTGGGCTTCGAAATTGTGAATCACCCACCCTACAGCCCAGACCTGGCCCCGAGTGATTACTACCTGTTCCCGAAAATGAAAAAAGAGCTGCGGGGTAAAAAATTTACTGCCGATGATGAAGTCAAGGAGGCAATTTCGGCGTATTTTGCAGATAAAGAGAAATCATTTTTTTATGAGGGTATAAATAAATTAATTGAAAGATGTGAAAAATGTATCCGTCTTGCAGGTGAATATATTGAAAAAGAAAAATAATTTGGTTTTTTTATTTCCACCCCTTGTCCCCCATTCCGCGAATATAAAAACGCTCCCTCGTATATAGATTGAGAAAGAATTTTTTCCGAAAAATTAAGACTTCCTCATTTTTAAATTATTTATCAAACCCTCTTGAAACTCTTAGTTATACATTAACAAAGATATATCTGAATATGACACGTTTTCAAGTATTTCCGACTGCATCCTTTGACTTTAATCCAATTTTGATCATAAGCAAAAACAACACGATTTTTTTTTGGTCACTTGATATTATATAACTACACAGTTTGAAGTTTCGAGGGCAAACCACAAACAAACCCCCGTTTTCGTGTAGCACGGGAAATAGAGGGGCTAACGATACATTACTGTGTCTGCAGGAAATCAGTACACATCTACCTATGTAAGTGTAAAAATGATGCTACGTTTCTTTCGCCCGGTATATTGATTCGCAATATCTGCTGTAATAGAAAATCTCATCCAGTGCGAAATCCGTGTTTTAATAACGATTTCTACTGGCAAGAAACTTTTCAGCAGCAGATATTCATCGTGAAATCTGTTCTGCTTACAGTTCAAATGTCACAAGTGATGGAGTTGGGTTTTAATGATGCCGTATGTTTAAACAAGGAAGGATGGATATAGTTGGCCGCCCATCTGTAGTCAGTGAATGTGCGCTTCCCTGATATTTTGCGATCTTTTGTACGAGAAAGTCTCAAACAATGTAGACTATCGGAAGTTCGGTGCTCGGTGGCTTTTGAAAGTGCCTTCAGAGAATCACAAGTAATGCCCTCTTTTTCAAACTTTTTTTCGCGATATGATGCTCAAGTAAAGGCTTGGGCGTCGTATGCCAATCCTGAAATAAAGCAGTCAATGGATCGACAACATAGTGCTTCGCCAACCAGATCAAAAAACAAACAAAGAAACACTGTCTGCTAGAAAGGTGATGGCGTTTCTGGGATGTAAATTAAGTATTAGAAGAGCGGCGAGCAATGATCAATGCTCAAGCCTACTACGAAACTTTAGACGAGTTATTCAAAACAAACGTCATGGCTATTATGTCACGTCATGTGGGACGCTGGAATCATAGCGGTTTGATTTCGATGGAGAAATTCAAGATGTTGTTGGTTGCAATCCCAGATGGTAGAATTTTATGGAAGGAAATTTACAAGCTAGTTAAACGCTACTATAAATGCCTAAATTTGAACGATGGCTATGTAGAAAAATAGTTGTAACTTAAAGATATATGTATTAAAATTTCTGTATCTACATCTGTTTTATTAATAGTCAAACGGAGGTTAGTTTGAGGATTGCCCTCGTATATGATTTTCTAAGTGTTCACGGAAGAATTATTTGTAAGTTTGGTTGAAAATTATTATTGTATTAGGATTGATAAAACACTATATATTGTTAATTAAAATCTGACGGTATTTTAAATAAGCACAACTATTTCGAAATATTTAAATCGATGATATGCATCTATTAATTATGGAAATAAAAGGAGATGCTCGATAAACCGTAATATTCTCAAAATTTCTCTAATGGAAACGTAGATGATAAATTTTGTTTGCGTAATGCTGCAATTATAACTGCTATAATGCGATTAAAAACATTAAAATGCTTTAGGCAGTAATAGAAACCATCTGCTCCTTGGTTAGGTATTTCGAGAGAAGCCAATTTTCACAAGAGAAATTACTTTTGGAAAGCTAAATAGAGCAAACATAAAGACCTCTAATATACTCCCATTAAAATTATGAATGACTGCGGATTAAGCAAATGACGACTAACCTGAACAACTAACCTAGATCCGCTGTATAAATTCTTTCGTTTGTGAGTTTTATTAGGGCACAAAGTTACTAAATATGACTTTTATGTTATATTAATGTATGTGAAATTTCTAAATAACGTTCTAATATAGGTATCAGATATAAATTTGCTTTATATTTTATGTTTATTTGATCTTACAAATTACATATTAAATCAAATAGGATCAACACTTTCTGTGTCGGGATACAAGTGCAATGCGATGGATGTTTTTTTAATGCACTGCATAAAACAATTAAATGATATTCTACTCAAAAAAAGCAGCATTAATTAGTATAAGATTTACAAATAACTCTATAAACAAGTTTAAAAATTTTTAAATAAGGAAACGAACGCAGACATATCCTAACATGTTTATGCATGTGTTAAAGCCAACGTCATTGGAATGTATAAAAACGCAATTGAACACGCTTGTCGATCATTACCAAAAGTTCACCTCAGTGATTATTAGTGAAGATTTGCAATCTCAAGTGTTATCCGAAGTGAAAACACACGATGATCTTGTGAGGAATTGAGATTTGAAGGACTAAAGTTAAATTGGAAAGCAGAAAAACATAACAAAGTGTTGCTGAAGTGTTTGCAGAGAGCCGAAGCATAACTTCTAGACAAACGTTGGCAAGGGCGACGTCGGTCAACACGTGGTCTAGCTGTTACCAGTGGTGTTACCATTGTTTGCATACGTCTGGCTTATATGTCCGAAGATGCTTGATATGTATTCATTTTACTGCAGAGCATTCAATAGAATATGGGCAAACGAGTATATGCATTATTGTCATAATGAATGGGAGAGAGTATTATTCAGTGATGAATCCAGATTTATGTTGCAGTCGGATAAAAGGGCTATTTTGATTTGGCGCGAGGCAGGCACACGTAACAATCCATAGTTTGTTGGAGATAGATCTCAATATAACAGCGGTGATGTACTGGTATGGGTCGGAATACATACTGGAGGTCACCTCTACTTTTATCTCATAGAAAATGCGGCTCTCATTGCCCAGTGATATCTGAATGAGATTTGTGAGCGTAATGAGTGGCAAAAGAATTTATTTTTATGAACGACAATGCTTTTCCCAATGGAGCGAACATCGTGAGCAACTGAATTGGTGAAGTTAGTATAGAGAATGGAGTGGTCATTTAATTCCTCTCATGGTAATCCAATAGAATACGTTTGAGATATTGTGTAAAGATGGGTCGCTGCACGAAATATGCCCACCAAGAACTCTTCAGGAATTACGATTTGTTAATAGGGAGGAATGTGATATGATCTCTCCCATGCCAATAAGACACCTAACGTTTACAGGTGTTCGTGGAGGTCATGCAGTAAAACTTCTGTAAAATTTTTCCTGCACTAAAATACAACGTTTTATACCCTTCCAACAAGATCCTATTAAAGCTTGTTCAAAGAAGTTAAAATATAATAATGTGTTCAGATATTTGTTCATAAATATATTAAAACTAAAGTATGATATTAAATTTTTTTTAAATATATTATCTTAATATTAAAATGAATGCACAAATTTATATAATTCTGCTTTTATAGCAATATGTATTACCTTATATAACTATTTTTGACATAATGGAAGTGTTTAAGTAATTATAAATATACTAAATAATAATAATAATAAAAAGCTAAATAGAAGATAGTGATGAAAACGTGAAAGAAATTCTTGAATTTGAATATTTTATATTTTAGGTAATAATTTCATTATTTGTATTCTAAACCAATTTTTTTTGTAGAAATTGTTTTAAAAGTTACAATAAAATCCCGAATTCCGAAATTTCAGCAGAAACTATATTACCAAACAGACGAAGAAGGAAGGATTAATACAATTTATAATAACTTTGTAAAGACGAAGGGTTAAATTCAATCATATTAAAGCATGAAATGACATCCATTTACAAGTTAGCAACTCCAAATTTTCGAAATACAGTACGCCATGTATCTTTTATTTAATTTAAACGTTTTAACATTAATTCACATACAATTAATAAAGCAAAGTATTGTTTACAGTCATTGTAAGTTTAATTTATCTATGTTTTGGTGAAACCGTTTTATTATTGGTTTAACCTTTGTGTGGTAATAAACTTCTCAGGATATGAAAGAAAAAATTCGTTAGTTTGTTCTGTGTTCAATCGGTTATTAGCATATTTTTATGTTGTTCAATTTAATTAAGCTCGGGTCTATACTGGTTTACAAATATACATTCTACTATTCCTAATTTGACAAATTTTACGTAAGTTGCATCTGGGCATGCGAGAAGTGGACGTAATTTGTAATGATTTTCTAATAGAATTTTAACTTTTTATCAATATCTAGTGAATTATTTAAATTTTATTCAACACATGGAAAGCAGCGTGATATCAAGGTTAAATAACCATTTATATTTAACGACTTGTGTTCCGCAATATTTTAATCTGTTTATGTTGATAATGTCGTGCATGTAATTTGCTGTGAGTAATTGTCCAAAAGTGATTATTTGGTGTGTAGTTTTGCCACTGCATCGGTTTTGATAGTATTGTATTTAACAAATTTTTGAAGCAGAAATTAATTAGATTTTCACAAAATAAATGGTTATCCGCATTATCACGTTACAAGTTTGAGTATTCACAATAGCTTTAAGAGCGTTTCTTTCAAATCGCTTAATATGTAAAAGAAAATACAGTACTTATTCTGACTAAGCCAATTATGTTTTTGTAGGGGAACTTTAAAACAAAAATATTTGTTTCTGGATTCCGTCAATGTGGCACTTCAAAATAAAGCTCATTATCAAAGTATAAATCTCACTTAGGGGAGAGTTTGTTTCAGCCAGAATTTCGTAAAGCGTTACGATCATCCTTGTAGTGTTTTGCAAAAAAAAATCTCATCGTCTCATATATGTCTGGTATGATGGATGAAAGCACTGCAACCTATAGCGATGGGCAATTAAGAAAATACAAGCCTTGTTTGCCCTGATATTGCGGAGGAAATTAAAAGTAAGTATGGTGGCTCAACTGGACCTTCCTTTACTTCACTTTGTAATAGGGGCATACACTTATACAAATTGAAAAATTTCTCGAGCAATATTGAAGTCAGATCAATATTGACATATATGTATGTGAAAGGCGAATACTTTACTATATTAACAGATCACATGGCAGTTAAATAAGCTTTGAATACTTCATTAGAGGCACTTTTTCCAGAACGACATGGATAGAATGTGATATAATGGGGCTAGATCTCGCACATGGACGGGTATCTCATTGCAGGCATATACTGTAGAAGCCGCAATTTTTCTCTAGCTAATACCATACATGTCTGTAGATTAACAGAATTAACAGAAAAGCTTACTCACATAGGTGAATTCACGTTTTTACCAATACTTAGGTTGCATTACAAACATTAATGAGTCCAGACTAATATACAAATAGCGCGAAGAATTCAGGAAACTGACACAGTGGAAAGTAGTAAATCTATTACGGATGCTGGCACACTGGAGAATCGCAGGAAACGGAAGGATTAATAAGACTGCCAGAGAATAATAAGACTAATTATATATTGGATCAGAACTTGTACTAGAAGTGCACAAGAAATCTCGGGAACTGCTAGGCTGATAGACCAAAGCTACATAGGAACGCCCTGGGGGAACAGTCGCAATACGAATATGGTAAAGCCTTTATTGGTCAGTCAAACAGCCTAAAATACCCGATAATATACAGCAGTCCTGGATCTACATATATAGAATAGGAGTATTGAATTGAGTGCAGAAGATAGGGAAATGCATAATAAGTCAAAAATTCAAATTAAGGCCGCGGAACTTTGGGGTCTGTCATGGACGAACAATTTCAAAGAAATGAAAAATTAGGTCGCCCATTGATTATCGTTGAACTGAATCTAAAAATAGGAGAAGAAACTGCTGAGATTGTATTTGATTTGTGGAAACAGATAATGTTCTTATCGATCAGTACTTCAAGAATGTGTGGCTAGAATTTGACTTATTATTAGATTGAAGAAATGAAATGGTATATTATTATCATTTTTAAAAGTTACACTGTTAACTGTGATAGTTTTTTTGAGGATTTTTTCGGCGTATGTCATGAAAAATATTAAATTTTCTGAAAAATATCAAATAACTGCAGAATAAAAGATTTGCGAGATGATTCTAAATAAAGTAGATATTTATATATAATTAAGAATATCTATTATGAAATCAATAACGCCGGACATCTTTTGCTATCGGAACTATATTTACCAAAATACATTGTTTTGTATTTACAAACTTAACTGTATATTTAATTATCAAGTCCCACGAACATTTTAGAGAAACGTATACAAAACAACCGCGTAGCTTTATCTAGAAGTCGACATAGGGATGGTTCTACGAAAAATAACAAGAACCACCAATTCCTCGTTATTTTTATCTTTGCTCCTGCTGAATTGTTGAAGAACGCATCAAAAGTTTACGTGTGTCGTGTCGTTAAATCTAACGCTATAACAATTTAATGTTACCATTTCGGTCACGTAGACGATTACGGCGTTACATAATTCTTCAGTTCGACACGTTACTATCTTTTTGCCACATTTGATAATATGATTTCCTAAAATTTTGTATATTTGAACAGAAATTAGGAAACAATATTTTGGCTTTATTTTGAAAGGAAATTATAGGAATTTAAAGAGAACGTCGCAAATTATTTATTATTTCACTTAATACTGTAGTTATTTTAATTTACATAAAACGTTTTTATTAGTGTTACTTAAAAAGATAAAGCTGGAAAATTAATTTTTTCCTGTAATAAAGGTAAGTAAAATAAAAATACAGTATCTCAACTAATCTCTAATATATGTATATACATGAGAGATTTTTAATAAAGATGATAATTTTCCGAAAACTTATTAATGGATTTTAAACAGGGACACTTTTATTACGTTCATTATAGTCTCCTTGTAGTGCAATAAACTTATCCCACTAGTGTTACCTTTGTCTAAAGACATGACGGAAGCCATTCTTTGAGAGCTTATTCATAATTGCCTCTAAAATATTAACAGCATCCAACTCTTTTTGCAGTTGTAGTTTTAAGGCTTTTTGTTTAAGATAGAAGGTATCACAATAATGGCCACATGCAGAATTCAGTGAACCTAAACTTTGAACATTTTTAAATACTTATTTCTTCTTTTTCTTATGCCTAAGAAATTCTGATCCCATCTTTAACTATAGTTGTTTACTTTCACCTTCCATGTTTCGCGGTTTTTAGTTTCTAACAATAGATCTTGGAGTAGTATGTCCGTTATATCTTTTTCTGTATTAGAAACCGATTCTATTGGAGATCCGATTAAGAAATAATTTATACTACGGATTTCTATTACTTTGAAAGCTATGATGACATTTTCTTAGTAATATATGTGAATTAAAAAGGAAAGCTTCCTTTACATTCTTTCTGTATATACAAAAGACAGTAAAATATTAATTCGAGTATGTCGATTACCTTGTAATTCATTTGCGGTCTCTTTTTCCCCAGACTATTCCCAAAAAACATCATTTCAAGCATAGGAAAAGTTTTCTTGCGGATTTTCTAAGAGAACGAACGCACAATTTGACGGCATATATTAGTTTTTTCATTTCATCCATCATGACTTTAGAAGATGCGAAAACAATGCTACAACTTTCGAGCTCTGTCAATCTCAAGTAAATAATTTCTGAAAATTTTAATTTTGCAAAATGGAAAAAGATTACTTGGATAATATTTTCTGGTTTCTAGTGCTTTTTGGATAGCCATCGAGTATATACGAGTATGTTATTTTATATGTGTCTTTTATTTTGAAACAGAAGGAAAACGGAAGAAGTAGATATACCAATAAATATAGTTATAGATATAAACGATGAAATAAGCAACAGATTAAACAGAACAGGAAGACTGTTCCATGTACTAAGTAAAGAATTTTTAAATAATAAACAAGTGGTGAATGAAACAAAAATGGCCATATGCAGGGGGTTAATCTTTAGGGTATTTTAAGACTCTTTTGTCCTTGGCATATTTTTGGAAAAACGCTTCGTTCGAAAGATGCATGAAAATGACAAGTCACAACAGAAACGTAATCAACAACGCATTAAATCTATGATTAAACTAATAGTGCTGTCAATATCTGTATTAACTTAGTGTAACTGCACGTAATATCCGTTATAATCGGAATGTTTCTAAAAACACAAAAACGAAAGGCAGTGGAGTACATCATAGTTTTATTTAAGGTGCACTAATAATTTTAAAAATATTCAAACTTTTATCGACCTGTAACTTCGAAACAAAGCGCCTTTCAGAAAATCATCTGAGAATAAAAAATCTCTAAGGAACAACTTCTCGAGTTTTTACCGTATGTTTAGTAAACCGATTGTATACATTAACAATAATACTTGGATGTGAACATTGGACCTTAAATGAGCGTTACAAAAGTAGACTCTAAGCGTCAGAAATGAAGTATCTCAGAAGAGTAGCAAATATAAAAAGAATTGATAAAGTGAGAAACACAAATATAAGAGAAAAATTAGAAGCAAAACCATCAATAGAAAAGATTTAAATAAATTGGGATGATTTGGGCATATGTGTAGAATGGGAAAAGAGATATCGACCAAGAAGATGTGGGTAGCAAGAATGACTGGCGGAGAAAGAAGGAGAAAACCGTGCAAAAAGTGGAAGAGCGATATTAAATATGTCTCACAAAGAAGAGGAAAACTATGGAAGAAGGCAGCTCAGCTGGCCAAGCTGTTGTCTTGTTAATGGAATTATAATGTAACAGGTGATCAAAATAAGTTTGATCTTTTAGTTGTGAATTGAAAATACGACATTACTACATAAATCGGTATTATATTGCTTTCGTGAATCTTTTAAACAGCTAGCAATTACACAATCAAATATCAGTACCGTAGTTTTACGTATAGTATACTTGCTCGTATATGTCGAAGTAAATATCGATGTTTTATACATTTTTTAAATTTGCAATACAATTGGTGAAAAAATGAAAAAAACCGCTAGTGAAACAATAAAGAGAAACTTTTTATTTATTTTTTTAAAATTTTCTATCTATATTATCTGCGTGTTCCAATGATCTTTCTTCAGTTTTAAAATACTAATAACTTATTAATCCTATTGGGTGACTGACATACTGCTGCAAGTAATGAAGAGACCTTCAAAGGAAATCGATTTTGGATAAGTCACCAGCAAGGGTAGCATCCTCTGTCAATTTTAATTAAGTAGAGACGATAGACGATAAATTCCCTTTCAGGACGCTTCTTTGGCGTGGACTACGTGCTCCAAATGCCAAATTAGCCGTAAATATAATTATAGAGACATTTTTTAGAACATAATTTTAGTCTTAATTGGTTTGCAGGCGGTAATATTTTCATTTTGGAGTACGAAACCAGAATTTCTTAATACAAATTAGAATTTCGAGAAGTGTGTTTATTTGTTATTTAAGAAAATTAAAATTAGAATAAAATGGCGATATTTCTAAAACGCGTGCTATCGAAAGCATTATGTTTCAGCAACTGATAATGTAGGTAAACGTGGATTGTAAGTTAGATGAAAATAAGAATTTATAATAGAGAACAAAATTTCTTTCAGATTTTAATAAAATTTCTAATTAAATTGGAGAGTATGGCTAACTCTATAAAAGTTGATTAAAAGAACCCCTTTATCACAGTGCAGTTTTTAAATCCCGATACGTGTTTCGGCACCTAAGTGGATTTAGTTACTGAGAGACATATTCAGATTTAAAATCTTCATTGTGGTAAAAGTGTTACTTTAATCAACTTTTATAAATTTTATAATGAGAAGAATTTCATAATATTTTTTGTAATCTAAATTTATAATGTCGTTGTATAGGCCCTTAATGTCTTAAGTAATTTCGTTATTTGTATTTTATTTGCAGTGTTCCCGCAAATTTGTCTTTTTTAATTTCATCAAATATTTTTTAAAACTTTTAAAATACATTGCGCTTCATTTAAGGATTATTTAGCATGTTTTTTATTTGTAAATTTTATCTACAATTACTAATAATAATAAAATAATAATAATAATAAAGTAAATATCAATACAGATATATATGTATATCACATTGCAAAAAAATATTTTAAATACTTGCTCAGTCGTCAGAGATTTCTAAATAGATAATAGGCAAGAGTCCAATTTCATTTACAATTAAATATAAGCATATTATTAATAATCATAATAATAATAATTCTAAGATGAAGCACCACAAAGCTTGTGTTAATTTACCGATGTATAGTATCAACCACGTATACGTAGTACGAACTTAAACCTATAGACTTTTCGGTTGAGGGAAAAACTTTCCTGCGTTAGACTGAGGTAGTCTGAAATCTATATTAATAACAACTTTACTGTAATTTATTAAGAATAAAAATTGCAGACGTTATGACACAGATATGTAACATATGTATCATAAAATATGATTAAAAAATATATAATAATTTTATTGTAGAGGACTATGATTTATATATTTAAATATATTGTAGGATACTAAATTGATTGAGAAATTATGAATTCTTGATTTAAATATTGAAAACGTCTTAATTTATTTAAATAATTCCGGCAAGTGATTAATAAGTTTAATAAAAGAGTAGCGAAGCCCACTATTTATTAAGGTCAGCTGATGTCCAGGTTAGTAGTAATCTGTTTTATGTCTTGTGAAGTATTCATGAATAGCGGATGATTCTCAAATAAATATTTTGAAAGCAGAATGTAAAACCTGCAATATATAAATTCTATAAACAGTTAACAAAAAATGCTTTTTGAATATGCCTCTGTGTGATTGATCAAAATTCATATTATACATTATTCTGAGAATTCTTTTTTGTATTACGAATATCTGATTTAAATCAGTACTACTCAAACAGCAATGCCATACCTTACTTTGCAATAAAAACATCTGAAACATATCATTCGCAACGCCTGCTCGTTCGCTAGTTTCCTCAAGCGACGAATCCTAAAACATACATGTGATAAGATTCCACATACATCTTGGATATGATTCTTCCGTTTCAGAAACGGCATCATCAAGCTCCATATTGCTAGAAACTCAGTAAAAGTATTACATTTAAGCAAAATTATATTTGTGTTCGACTTGTTTGTGTTCAAGTTATTACATGCCAGTCAGTTTTGAACTGTTCCCAGTACAGAATCAGTACATTCAATGACCTGATTTAAAGAGGCATTGGTGACTAAAAGCGTAGTATCATCAGCATAATTAATCGTGAGGTATTGCTTATTAAGTCCATTCTTGATATGATGAATGTCACTAAAATATAAAAGAAATAAGAGAATACTACTCTGTGGAATACCTTTAAAGATCATTACCTTCTCTGAGTAAATATTATTGCCATTGATATTTAAACATATGGATTGCCATCTGTTAATGAAATAAGAGTCGAACTAAGAAATTGCAGTGTTTCTTATACCATAATTTTCAAGTTCGCTTCGGAGTAATATAATATATAGTAATATAATAATATATAAATTGTTCATTATATTTCTTCTGAAATTTTTAAAATATGAATTAAAAGATGCCTTACGCTTCTTCTAAGGGTTGTCTAAGATATTCTTTGTAGATTATTCATATTATTCTTTTCATAGACTTTATTTTTCTAAACTTTTATAATTTACATTTTTTATATAATTTCCTGGTATTGTAACGGGTCATTTAAAAGTTTAAACCTAAAAATGCAATAAAACAAAAACTATTTGAAATTTTGCCAAATTTTTTTTTTGTGAAGTACAATTGTTCCGGTTAGAGATAGAATATTATTTCATTCCTATGGCTGCCGCGGCTGGCCTCACAGTATTCCATTCGATCGGACCAATTTTCGAGTACTTTTTCGAGTGTATGGGGTTGTATCTCGGCAATGGCATTACGAATGTTGGCCTTAAAATGCTCAATTGTCTCTGGTTTATCGGCGTAACACTTGTGTTTAACAGCGCCCCACAGAAAATAGTCCAACGGTGTCAAATCGCAGCTTCTTGGCGGCCAATTGACATCACCATTTCCACTAATTAAACAGCCATTAAACGTTTGACGCAACAAATCGATTGTGGCATGAGATGTGTGGCAAGTTGCACCATCCTGTTGAAACCAAACATCGTTCACATCAATACCATGAAGAGCGGGCACAAAAAAAATCGTTTATCATGGTGCGATAGGTGTCTCCATTTACCGTAATGGTTGCGCCGTCCCCATTTTCAAAGAAATATGGGCCAATGATGCCTCCGCTCCACAAGCCGCACCAAACAGTCACTCGTAATAGGTGCATTGGCTTCTGTAAGACCACGTGTGGGTTTTCTGAGCCCCAAATACGGCAATTTTGCTTGTTAACGTACCCACCAAGATGAAAACGAGCTTCATCCGAAAAGATGATTTTTTTGGCAAAATCGACATTATCGTGCAGTTTCTCGTTGGCCCATCTAACGAAGAGAAAACGAAGCGGATGGTCATGCGGCTTCAATTCTTCAACCAATTGAACTTTGAAAGGCGACATACCGAGATCTTTTCGCAAAATTCTACGTAAACTGGTGCCTGAAATATTCAATTCTTGAGAACGATGACGAGTTGATGTTGATGGATTCTCACGCACACTCTCAGCCACAGCTTCGTTACTTTCGGGTGTACGCATTGTACGAGCACGTTCTCGTCTTGGCGCAACAAAATGAAACCAGTTTCACGAACTTTAGCAATAAACTTGTGTATACCGGGCACTGTTGGTCCTTCTCTGCGATCAAATTTTGTACGACATTTTCGTGCAATTTCCGACCAATCGTCTTTGTTTTGGAAATAAATTTTCAATAAATTCCAACGTCGCTCGAGCGTAAATCGATTCATTTCATTCAGTGGAGATAATATACTGAATTTTGTGACAGAATAGAATGACATAAGTATTGCCAGATTCGAAATAACCGGTGGTTCAAATTTAAACCGATAGATGGCCCATCCGTTACTACCTATATACAGCAGTAGACTTACAAAAATATTATTCTCTTATAGAATTAACAAAAATATCAAAACATAATTGAAGGCTCATCATTCTATGTATTTCGAACTAGTTTCCTTTCGTATAAAAACGTACCATTTTGTCACCATAAAATTATTCGGAATAAAGAAAAAATTTTAAATGCTCAAAGTTAAGCAGTTCGATAAGGAACACTTGTTGATAAATTTTACGTTTGCGTGTTAATTTATCCGTTATTATGTAATAAGGTGGACAATATACGTGACGAATTTGTAAACATTACAATTGTAGCGCCAAAAATGTTTTCTATAGATTTAAAATTAAAAATAATTGAACAATATGAAAAAGTGTTTCGCAAGCGAGTATATGTAAAAATTTTGATGTACGCAAGTATGTTGTATTGAGAATGATAAAACTGTATCAAGCCTGTACGGCGGTCACTAATTTTTGCTTACGACGACCACAAAGAACAACCTCTAGAGAGAAAAAAATTAATTCTTCGCAAATGTATATAAATGCATTTGTCAGAAACACTAAAAAAGAAAGAAAAAGAAATTTTTACTTATTTTTTTTTAAAGCAAAAATTAATATTCAATGTACATAGGATAATATTAATCAGAAATGTTCAAAATTATTTCTAATCATTCGAACATGATGTCGTTTTGTTATTATCTGAGCACGATTAAAAAAGTATATTACTCTTTTACGTCCTAAGTTTTTACTTTATTTTAGATTTCATATTAATTATCAGAAGATTAATTTTTGATATTAACTCTCGACTAATTAATCATTTAGACCCGTCGAAACGGAGCAGACTTTCGTGTCAGAAAAGTCTCTCTGCAATTACCGCAACTTTGGTTTTTAATTATTCATGATCTTTAGCTCCGACAAGTTACAAAACTATTTCTGCCGACTAAAATATTGACATTAGCTGGATACTATTTTGATGATTAGCTTTTTGAATTAGCATTCTAGATTTTACAAATTTGGGAATTGATTTTAAGATTATTTTATATTTGGTTTACTTTTGTACGTTTGCTTCTGTTGAAAGTACTTTGAATTTAGTAAATAGCTCAGCAAGTAAGCGATTGATATCTTTATTACACGACAGGTATGAAAATATAGAAGTTATTACTCTTAAAATTTCGCAAACAAAATAGGTAATTACAAGAAGTGTTCATATTTAAATTATAATTCACTTTTTTATGTTGCAGAATAAACTAAAAATAGTTCACTTTCTATTCAAATACAAGTGTCCTTACGATTGGAGTGAACGCAAATTTCGATAGTTATTGATTTGTGAAAGTTCTGACTATAACAAAAATTTCTTGTAACCATGTGCCCCAGCATGAAAAATCTGTTAAGGAGGTTCTATTGCTGAAATTTGAGAAAACTTTTTTTAATATTTGTTATTTTATCTATATATGATTAATTTTCGCGAATAGATTCTGCGATTGGATGTAACGTATGTAACAGAGAATGTAGGAAGTTTCTGAAATGCCAAGAAAGTGATTATGAAATTCCCATATCAATTTTGGAGATTTGAGAGGAATTTGATGTTAAACCATTTAAGCTTGGTAATTTTTGCAAATAGTTTCTGTGACCAGATATAGTGTACGAAACATGCAGTACATTCGAATTTTCATTTTTAAGAGAACGTCTCGCACAAAGCATTGTATCAGTAACAAGCATCCCTACAGGGTTTGTAGTCAAATGAGATTTTTCTAATACACTCAGTATCACATTGACTATAGCTTCGCCGAAACATTGGTAACTTTTTACTATCTAATAAAAATGTAGATGACTGTTGATGAGATTCTAGTCTACGTACTATGATATTGTCTTACCATATGTTTTCGTATTTGATTTTATAGTCATCTTTTTCCGCGCGCTAACACAGTGTGTATTTGTTGGATAGCGAGGAAAGTTTAGGCGGAATTATTCTGTGCGAATTTTACCGCGACACTGTGATTAATTATCTACTGATAATAACAATTTAGTTGTCGAAATAAGTATAAAGAATACGAACATTGATGTGGTAAGGGGTTTTATTTACCTTTTTTTTGATTAATTATGAGTTTTAATAGTTTAATATCGGCAGGTGTGTATTACAATATAAAGTAAGAATAATTTTATAAATAAAAGCTTTTATAATTTTTGTAAATTAGATCAAATTATGGTCGTATAAAGGATTATCAATTTCCTAAAATCTAAAGCAGTGTATTTATCGCACTATAAATGGAATTATTTTAATACAGACGTTCCTTACAAATAACTGAGTAATAAAGTAAGTGCCAAATCAATCACCCAGTACTTATCGATGTAAACAGTAATAATCAATTTTCATTGGCGTTCATAAATTAAGACGTATTTACTAACACGTTCTGTTTGCATTAAGAATTTTATCAAGTCATTATTGTGTGAAATGTGATGTAACAGAAAAAAAAACAATTCATCATCTCATTGTTTTACACCCCGAAGTGTCAACGCAAATGGATTAATTATATAGGTCGTGCTTAAAAATATAGATGAATGGTAGCATTAGAACTTCTTTAAATTAAAGATTTAGTTTCCATTAACACCTTTCTTGATATCGATTACATATAGCTATTAAATTAATATAAGATTATGCGGGAGTAAATTGGAATGTTTCTAGAACGAACTAGAAGATGGCGTTATGCGCATGTTCTATTGTTTGTACAATAGTAGTGAAATTTACAACAAATAATTAGTACATTTTTCTTAATCGTGGATGAAAACCATCTTTGTCCAGTGATAAATCATTATAAATCTTATACAAATAAAACAAAGTTAGACGAAGGTCGAGATGAGTTTCTTTTACTTCGTACGCAATAATTGTAAGCTGAATTACTGAATTTTAAAGTGCAATACAAGAATATAGGACGCACCATGTTTTAACAAACTAAAAAACAGTTACCAATGAAAAAGCGATTGAAAAAGTTTAAATTATGAAGAATAATCGTCGAGTAAAGTTGAGAGAGATAATCGTGAAAGTAGGCATTTCTCATGGCTACAGACATTGGATTTTAGATTAACATTTGGACATGAAAAGCTTAGTGCTTGTTTGGATGCCGCATGTGTTAAAATCCATCAAAGGCGAGTGAGAATGACCTTTGGCTAGCGTGTTCGAACATAATAAATATGATTTTTTGCGATGTTTTATAACTGTCGATGAAATGTGGATACATCACTCCACTTCGAAAATCAAAGAGCAATTAAAGTAGTGGACAAAACATGGTGCGCCAACTCTGAAAAAGGTCAAGATTATTCTCTTCGTCTGCTGAAAAAGTGAAGGCTATCGTCTTTTTGGATTTCAGAGGAATCATTTTTACTATTTTTAATACGGGAAGCCAATTTAAGGTGAGTACTATGCGTCGTTATTAAACTTATTAAATGAAGAAATCGAAGTTAAAAGGCTTCATTTGGTAAAGACAAAAAGACTTGTATCACCAGTATAATATTGGGTTGGCAACTAAGTACTTTCGGTTTTTACTGATAGAGAGCGTTGCTTTATTTTTTGTATAACGTATGTTAGTGCTGTACTTTACCGTTTGTCGCGTGATACTAGTCACATTGACGTAACTTCAGAAGCAAGTAGTGCGTGATTTTTATTAAAGCTATTAGTTGTAGGTTAATTTTAAATGGAGTGCAGAAACGAACATTTTCAACATATTTTACTATTTTATTTCCGTAAAGGAAAGAAAGCTGCTGCGGCTCACAAAAAGATATGTGAAGTTTATGGTGCTAATTGCTTAACAGAGCGTACGTGTCAGAATTGGTATAAAAATTCCGTTCTGGAGATTTTTCCCTCAAAGATAAGCAACTTTCTGGTCGGCCTTCTGAAGTTGATGATGACCAAATCAAAGTCATAATTGAAGAGGATCGTCATATAACTGTTCGAGAGGTTGCGGAGAGGCTACATGTATCGCACACAACAATTGAAAAACATTTAAAACGTCTTGGGCTAGTTAAGAAGCTTGATATTTAGGTACCTCACGAATTGAAAGAAATTCATTTAACACAAAGAATCAACTTTTGCGATATGCACCTTAGACGAAATGAAACCGACCCTTTCTTAAAAAGAATCATCACTGGCGATGAAAAATGGGTCCTGTACAGTAACATAGTTCGAAAACGATCATGGAGCAAACACGATAAACCAGATCAAACCACATCGCAAGCTGAATTGCATCCAAAAAAGATCATGCTGTCAGTTTGGTGGAATTACAAAGGTGTTGTGTTTTTTGAGCTGCTTCCAAGGAACCAAATGATCAATTCTCATGTTTACTGTTAACAATTAATAAAACTGGATGAAGCAATCAAAGAAAAATGGCCAGAATTGTCAAATCGGAATGGTGTAGTTTTCCACCAAGATAATGCAAGGCCTCACACATCTTTGGCAACTCGTGGGAAACTATTGGAGCTTGACTGGGAAGTCATGTCACATCCCCTATACAGTCCTGATCTAGCACCATCTGATTACCATTTATTTCGAAGTTTGCAGGATTCTTTGAATGGTAAAACTTTCACAAATGACGATGACCTTCACTCGCACCTGGTTCAGTTTTTTGCTGATAAGGACTAGAAATTTTATGAGCGCGGAATCCTGCAGCTGAAAGAAAGATGGCAAAAGGTCATTGAGCAAAATGGAAAATATATAATTGATTAAAAACTATTCATTGTTTAAAAAAAAGTGTTTTATTTTATACTACAAAACCGAAAGTACTTAATTGCCAACCCAATACATCGTTCCAAAAGTCGGAAATTGCGATGGTGAAATTGCACGAATTACGATTCCACTTAATTGATCATGCATCGTATTCACTAGACTTGGAGGAATTTCTTCTCGTTTTAAAACTTGGAGATATTGCACGAATTACGATTCTAGTTAATTAATCATGCGTCGTATTCATTAGACTTGGAGGAATTTCTTCTCGTTTCAAAACCCGAAGATATACTTGACCGAAAAGGAAAGAAATTCTTATCGATTTATATTCAGTCGAGTATTTTTTCAGGTTTTGGAACGACAGGAATTCCCAAGTCCGGTAAATACGGTGTATCGTAGAATCTGTTAATGAATATTTCGAAGATTTAGATACGTTCTATTTTTTGAGGAATCCAAAGGTTCTGAAAAGAATTTTACTAAGCCTTACATTGTCTAGAGCTAAAGGAAGACTATGCGTGTATGCAGAAAAACAAATACGATTTTCCTCAAAAATTTGTTTCTTTCTATCCCTTTCGAGAGATTTTCTGATATATTCCTGAAAAATATGCACATTATCCATACTGTAGTGGTATAAATACAATGAATTATGAAAATATACTCCTTTAAAAATTTTTCCGTTAGTCAAACATCTGTGAGTTTTTGTTTGACAAACAATTTGACCAATTTATAGTGAGTTCATTCATGGAATTGCACAATTTATTTATAGTTTTAGTAAGAAATTCTATGCAAATGTTTGATATACGAAATTTATGATAATATTTCATTATACGAGGATAGTTTGACAAGTAGTGAGAATGACACATAGGTGGCGCTTTAATTGGTAAAACAAATGCACTGTAATTTAGGCTGCCTATTTATATGTTTGCATTCTGATATTTAGATAAATCGGTTGATTAGTTTATTTTTGACAGCTGATTGAAAAAGAAGCAACACGTCGTTTTGTTAAAATGGAAAAAGCAGAGTATAGTGCGGTGATTAAATACTTCGTACTTAAGGGTATGAAAGCTACCGAAATAAAAGATGAGTTACGGGAAACATTAGATGAATCTGCTCCATCATCTGCCACAATAAGTAGATGGGTAAATGAATTTAAACGTTGTAGAACAAGCTGTGTTGATGTAGCGCGCTCTGGAGCATCTAAAATCGTGACTTCTAAGGAAATGATTATAAAAATCCATAATATTATTACGCAAGATCGACGACTCAAAGTGAGAAAGATAGCAGACATGGTAAACATTTCAACAGAACGGGTACACCACATTTTAAAGAAAGAATTAGGCTTTTCCAAGCTTTCGGCGGGATGGGTGCCGCGATTGCTTACGACTGATCAAAAGTTCACTCGTTTGCGCATTTAAAATGAGTGTTTGGGTTGGTACAGTACACCCGAAACTAAACAACAGTCGAAACAATGGTTAGGACGTGGTTCTGCATCTCCAAAGAAAGCGAAAACCACTTTATCGGGTAACAAGGTGATGGCATCAATTTTTTGAGATTTGAAGGGCATTTTGCTCATTTATTACCTTCAGAAAGGTGCCACAATAAACGGACAATATTATGCAGAAGTTCTACAAAACTTAAATGTTGAAATTCGTGCTAAACGACCAGGAGTAGCAAAGAAAAAGATTCTATTTCACCAAGACAACGCTCCCTCGCATGCCAGCACATTTGCGATGTCCAAAATCCACGAGTTGCATTCCCAATTAGCATCTAGCCCCTTCCGACTTCCACCTTTTTCCAAAATTGAAAACGGCACTAGGTGGAAAGAAATTTTCGTCTAACGACGAGCTTATCATCTTCGTAAATGAGTATTTTGCAAGCCTTCCGGAATCGCATTTTAGAGATGTCATAAGGGCATTGGAGCACCGTTGGAATAAATGTATTGCTCTTTTAGGAGAATATATTGAAAAATAAAAATTATTTTCTATTTAAAAAATTCGTTTTTCTTTTCCATTCTCACTACTTGTCAAACTACCCTCGTATTGTTATAAATTTTACTTCACTTAAATTATTTCTGAAAGTGTTTTTCTGTTTAGCAATATGTGTATGTACTTTTTGGAATAGAAACGAGAAAAATTAGATTGTGGCTAGGATAAAGTACATCTATATTTAATTAATGAATTAAAATCTGAATGTTTTAGTCTTGCTTAAAAAATTTATAAAAAAATATCT
Source organism: Dermolepida albohirtum (assembly GCA_031893035.1). Classification (NCBI taxonomy): domain Eukaryota; kingdom Metazoa; phylum Arthropoda; class Insecta; order Coleoptera; family Scarabaeidae; genus Dermolepida; species Dermolepida albohirtum. The sequence continues at coordinate 79,840 of JAVIWB010006870.1, forward strand.
GCCGACGTTTCGTACCCATTTGTATGTTTGAAATACTGCACTGAAACCAGTTTCAGTGCAGTAGTTCAGCCCTGAAGATGTCCCATACAAATGGGTACGAAACGTCGGCAGATATACTAGTGACGTGGTTCCAGCCCGGAAACCCAGAAGCAGATAGCATGGACCACGACCGCGGAAGTCTACGTATCAAATTAAAATTTATAATGTTTTTTATGTTTTAGAATTTTCTATGCAATCGAAAATCAGAGTTCCTCTTTATTGTTCTGGCATTTATATGTGCTTACCTTCTTCAAGTTGTTGAAGGTTAAGAGTGGGATAGAAACATTATTAAGCAAATAGATGTTTTGCTCGAAAATCTTTTAGTATATTGTGGTGTACTCTATGTACAACTTTTTCTTATACGAATGTATAAAGACCGATTTATAGTGCATATAATTATGAGCTTTTACGATGTGAAACTGAAAAATTCTAATTCTAACAGTTTTTTACATCGCATGTAAAATGCAGAAATTTTTGAAAAAATTTCTACTCTCTGCGCGAATTCAAATCTTCTAACGTGCCATAAATTCTCCGCGGTCTAATGACGAAGATGCATGCCCGTTAAGCATGGCATCGGGGGTTCGCGTCTCGCCCAGACAGCAGGAATTTGTTAAAAAATTTCTGTATTATATATACGATGCAAAATTAGAAATTTACCAATTTATAGAGATCAGAATATTCACGAATTTATAAGAAGATTAGAATAACATAGGAGAAGGCGCAGTAACATTACTGAGTAGAACTTCGCTTTTGATCATTACATATCGTGTATGGAGCGAAAAATAGAATAATGTTTACAGTTCTATTTTTAGGATTTTATATAATCAAGAGTATTGCATTGTTGCCTTCAGAAGAACAATTTTTCGTAATTCGTGTACAATTCTGTAGACAAAATATTCGTTGAACATAAAATTCTGGAAGTCATTAATGTCAGCTATGAAGAATTTATTATAATATCTACATATCTATTATAGGAAATAGTAGTTGTACATGGATAAAGCAAAATGCAGTTGAAATTTGGGAATCTGTAGAGATCGAAACTTTATTATTATAATATTTTGTGTACTGGAAAAATTTCAATGTAATTAAATTGGAATTTAACGTCACAGTTTGTTTATTACTTTCGATAATTTCACGAAGAATCGGTAAAAAGCTTTTGTTATACCATATATCAACATTTTTATTTAAACGATACTCAATATTAAAAAAAAATAGATCCAGGGAAGCTATAACATTACAAAAGTAATTGCAACTATTCTACTTAAATGTGTTGTATAAAACAGTATATATTGCGCTTGTGTATTACCATATATGTACTCGTATTTAAATATTTTATTGCTCTTTCTCTTTGTTCATATGTAGCAAATTACAGATCTATATATGTACATATGTGTATAACCTCCATGTTGTTCATAATATCCTGAATATTCTAAACGCTGCTAACAGCATCTAAGGTTGTTCGTTCGAATATCTATCGATATAGGGGCCTACCCTTATTCTTACTCATAATTTTCGACATAATTAATTCATCTGTATTGACACTTTAGGGTGTAAAACAACGAGATGATGAATTGGTTCTTTTTCTTACGTCACTTCTTATGCCATAATGACTTGATAAAATTCTTTGTATAAACAGAACGAGTCGGTAAATACGTCTTAATTTATGGACCTCAATGAAAATTGATGACTATTGAGACAGTGTTTTTGCCTGATAGGTATTATTAAGTGATTGATTCGCTAGTTACTTTATTGCTTACCTATTTATTTATCTGGGCGAAAATATCAAAACGATTTAGAATTTGTTTTTAATATTGATAAATTAAATTTAAGTGCTTCTCATTTTTTAAATAAATTACACTAACGTTACATTACATTACATATAGTGGATTTTTTAAAAATAGAATAGTTGGTTAAAATGAGTAATTAAAGACTGGCGAAAAATAAAGTAATAAAAGGTTAGTTTAGTCTAAAAAAGAATTCTAATAGACAATCGCAAATAGTTTTATAGTTATATCATTGAATAGTATTTGACATTATTGATTATAATAATCGATAGAAAAGTCTGGAACAAGAAAAAACCACTTTTATAGAATTCAAATTTAGCGAGCACTGTGTTTATAACTTATTAATGAAAAATACATTTATATGTATATAGATTTTTGATTTATAGAGGTCTATATACCCGTATGATAGGTTCAGAATCAAAAATTGATAAATTGTGAGCTTATAGTGTCATTGGTATTCTTAGTTATTTAGAAGAACTAATACAAAATCAATTCCTTATTCTTAAATAGCAATCGGAGGCAAATTTAGTTAATGTAATGAAGAAGCAAATCAAAAAAGTTTGCAACGAAATGCAAAAATTACATAACTTCTAGTAGTACAAAACAAAGAAGGAACTGTAAATCCAAAAAATTGAAGAAAAGGTATTTACTAACAAACACTAAAGGATAGGAAAGTAATGTATGTACTCGTATATGTAAAATTCTAAAAAAAATTTTTAACAAAATTAGATAAGGAAGGTTGGGGTGGCAGATAGGAATTCTTCTATGATAAGGGCTTTTCATTTCTTCCAGATTTTACTCCAGCATTATGTCGTTAACTCTAATTCTTGCATCTAATGGTAATTTTGATGGAGCCTGTGGTTGATTAACTTAATCATTGAAGATTGATATATAACTCCTTTCCACATTCTTTTTCGTATTCTGTATACGTATTTCGACAACTAAGTTGTCATCATCAGCAGATACTTAAACAGTGTCGCACCTGGAAAACTACGGTAAAATACCCGTACGGATCGTGTGCGGAATTTGTTTCGTAATGGTATTTTGCCGTAGTTTTCCAGGTGCGATACTGTTTAATTATCTGCTGATGATGACAACTTGTCGAAATACGTATACAGAATACGAAAGTTAATGTGGAAAAGGGTTATATATCAACCTTCAGTGATTAACTTGCATCTAATACCTACTTTCCAAATCCTGAACTATAATGTTTCAGAGTAATCAGTATTTAATTCTTTATTTTAATTTAGACAACGCATGTTATGTGAAAAAACATAATAGCTTCTTCCTTTAATGTTTATAATCACAGAGATTTATAGTATACTTTCATGTAGTAAAATAATGTACATCATAAAATTTAATTTACACTCAATACATATAATGAAAGAGTAAATATTTGCACTGGAATAATTTACAATGTCCTTACCGGCCCTTTCTTTATTATTGGAAATTTAATTGCGAATGAGTTCCTCAATTATCTCTGAACATATATTTTCCCATAAAGTAAGGGTAGCACCAAGTACAGCGGGTATACAAAGAGTGTATTGTCCTATTATTCAGCTGCGAGGAATAAAAAAAGAGTATATAGCGCTTCTTTATGATTTTGCGTTTTGTCATGGAGAAAAAGTAAACATCCCAGCTTATACATTAGCGCCGTAGAAAGATAACTATAATTAGATTCATTTTTCGTTTTAATTTTTGATTCATACAACACAAATTATTAGTCTTCAGCAATCGTTACCTACATGCTGAAGATGCTACTTAAGCAAGTAAGTGTTTATACACCATGAACTATGAAAATTATTGGTTTTGCGAATTGATTAAAAGTTGATTATTAACATTAACTATACGGCGTAGTGCACTAAGTACATTGGAACACTTATCTTCTTAAGTAGCGTCTAAATTGTTTAAAATATAATCAGCGATTTTTATAGTTTTTAGTACACTGATTACGGAAAAAATAATAAAAAAATTCCATGATTCACAGTTTAATAACAAATTTCACTTGAAATTATCGACAATTAGGTATTTTGAGGCACTGAACAGTTTTCAAACCTTCTTTTGCTTTCCTCATACAGTGTGTCTCTTGACTCTGTACTCTACATATGTGTTTTCTGAATTTTGTTGAGTGACAAGTGTTTCATTTTATATTTTGTGTTGTTAATTATAATCGACGACGTAAATTACAATTTACGATGCTTCTAGAGTGTTACTTCACTGTTACATTTGTGGCAATTATGTTGTAAGAAAGCAATAAAGAAGTACTTTCGATTTCGTTGCAGAAGTTTACTTGGCTTATTTTGGGATGAACTTAGGCGATTAAGATAAACCTTGGGTCCCCCATAAAGAATATTCAATTTGTGTTGAAGAATTGAGGAGAGCTTCAAGAATTTAGGCTGTAACATGAGCCTAAAAGCTACATTTTTTCCACTCACACCTAGACTACTTTCCAGACAATCTTGGAGCTGACAGCGAGAAACAAGGTGAAAGATTTCACTAAGATATAAAGTTAATAGTGATATCAAGGAAGGTGGAATGATAGCGGACTACTGCTGGATGTTGAATAGAGACGATCCTCAGCAATCCTAGAGCAAAAGAACAATACGAAGTTTTGATGGGAAGCGAAAACGATACTACAAAGACATTCAGTTTCATTAATTTCGTGTTATTTTTATGATTATTTATGGTTTTAATAAAACGTAAACTATCGTAAAATATACGTCCCATAATTTTCTCTATTTGGCTTTCTAAAATACGTCTGTTCTTTTTAAGAAAACCCTGGGTGATAGAAAGAAACGGTTTTCGTTTTTGAGTACAGCACTTAAAATAGTTTTTAAAAACCATTTTTTTGCAGGCTTGTGTAATATAACATTGATAACTATTACTGAAGATTGATAATTTGTGTTGTATTAATCGAAAATTAACACGAAAAATGTATATAAAATATATCCTCTGTACGTCGTAAATGTATAAACAGTTGCGTTTATTTATTCTCCGCGATAGGTCGCAAAATCATCAAAAAAATATACGACTTATGCATTTTAATTCATGGTAGCTGGTGATACGACGATATACTCTTTCTATGCCAGTTATATATTTCATTTCGATGGGTAACTACAGGCACCCCGTTACACGTTATCTTAAAAAATATTTTCAGGTCGATGGATAGGAGAATATGATATGATTCAATAGGTTGGCTACCTCGGTCGCCTTACTTATCCCTCAAAAGACTTTTTCTTGGTGTTAATTTACATCTAAAATATCTAACAATGTATAATCACTGTAATTAATTAAATCCAGTTTCTTTAGAAATGTTGTTGAAATATTTTATAATCATTTAGAAAGTGGATGAGGATATTCCGAATAATTTATATAATAGGTAAATAATACCCAATTTAACTTAAAAACAAGTTAGTGTATGGCGTATTCACATTAATACCAAAAATTTAGAATAGTTTACGACGAACAGTTACCTCACAAAATTATGAACATTTTAACCAGTTTCCTTAAATAAACTGTTATAAAATATTGACAATTTGTCAACTAAGATTAATTTATTTATCAAAGATTGCTTACATTGTCTTCAATGCATAGATTGACTTTTTTTAAATTTTATACAGCAATATGTACATTATGTTCAGAACTATAAAAACTCATGGTATATATTATATTAAACATTACTTAAATAATAAAATTGGATATTTATAAAACGTAATTTAGGAAGACGTTTTTTCGTATCATGTGTGGCATTTGTACATGTATATTTCCCCCATTGTTATTTAAAATTAAATTATTTTCTAAAAAAGACTATACATAAGAATTTTTATAGGCGATTGTAGCCAAAGTTCACAATAGAACACATTTTTAAAAAACATCTAATGAGGGTTTTTAGATGCATGTATATAATAAAACTTCACATATTTGGATTTTATATACTTACAAATACATTTATGTATGTACTTTTGTAGGTCTACATGAAAATGTGAGTGTTACAGTTACAGAATTAACATATCAAATGAAACTCACGCTGTTGTGTAACGTGAAACCGCTATCACAAAAAATAATTTTATTTTTATTGTCCTACAATTTAATGGGGTATGTTTTCATACAATACATGTAGAAGAGAGTAATTTAGGCGTTTAAGTATACGTTTGCGCTAGATAGTTTGTTAGTATGGTTCGATTCAAAAAAAAAATTATGAACACCATTTTTTCCACGCAGCTAAATTTGACATTAGGCATTTAAAGAAATTATATTTTTGTCTGAAATTATATTTATGGATATGCTCTTATAAAAATCTGTAAGATGTAAATGTAATACAATTTAGTGGGATATGTTTTTGTACAACGAAAAGTAATTTAAACATTTAAATGTTTTTGATTAGATATTTTATTGGTTTGGTTTGATTCAAAAGACAAATCATAAATGTCATTCTTTCTTTGGAAAATTTATCCTTTTTTACTTATCTATATGTTTCCTTAAAAGGGTGGTTGTGTTAGAAAAAAATATATTCCCTCGCCGAGACGATAGAAATAATTTGATTTATTAATATAAGAATACATGATTTATTTCAGAGTATGAGGATCGCGGTATAGTCCGGAAAAACATTGCGCCGTATAGAAGTCTACCTTTATTAATAAATTTTTATTGGTGCAATAAATCTTCTAATATGTGCCGGAGTACTCGGTATGATGTTTTCCTTTTCTAAAGCAAGAGAAGCATTTTTACTATAAATATTAAGGTACTTCGTTTGCTATAAGTAGAGTAGTTTATTCTAAAAATACGTTACACCAAATATTATTTCCCAATATTCAATTTAGTCTTTTTTAAACGATGTTTTATTGGACATTATATTTAATCACTGAAGGTTGACATATGTATAACCCCTTTCCACATTTATTTTGATATTCCGTAAACGTAGTGCAACAACTAAGCTGTCATTATCAGCAGATAATTAAACAGTGACGCAACTGGAAAACTACAGCAAAAATACCCGTACGAAAACAAATTCACTGTGCAAAACGCACACTGTGTGCACAGTGTGCATTTTGGCTTTCAACGGTACAAATCGTGTGCGGAATTTGTTTTCGTACGGGTATTTTGCTGTAGTTTTCCAGGTGCGACACTGTTTAACTATCTGCTGATCATGACAACTTAGTTGTCGAAAAACGTATACAGAACACGAAAATTAATGCGGAAAGGTGTTATATGTCAACTTTCAGCGATTAAGTTAATCAACCAAAGGCTCCATCAAAATTACGGACATTATATTGATCAACTAGACGAACTAACCTTTAATTTTTTTATTAAAACGATGTTAATATTTAATTGTACAATTTAGAGATTCTAATATAAACGAAAGTACATGCAAAATATTATTTAGATGGTAATAAATTAATGGTCTTTTCTAAATTATGCAACTATACGTAAGTTGTTTTTCTCATTCAACTCTCTTCTGGCCAATCCCTTTTCTTCTTCGCGACGATACTCAATTTTTTTCAAATCTTTCTTCCGTTTTGCAGATGATCGTATCATTATAAGCTTTCATTTCTCGTAGTGCGTATAATCGATGTTCTTATATGTATTCGTTCGTTTAACCTAGGTCGACAGTCGCCTTTTCTATTAAGTCTCTTTCTGGAGAGAATCCAGAAAAGATTTTTGAAATATTTATCCTACCATGTTAATGGTACATACCCACTGCGGGAAGTAGTTTATGAGGGCCTACTGGAAAGGCATAACTTCTAATCCTTGTCTTGTCGAAGGGACGTTGCAAGTGCTAAGCTCCTAATTAACTTGGTTAAGTGGTGTGGATGCTCCATCATCGTTGGCTCAGGTTTGTTTACTGGTACCATCCCATGCCACTAGATCTCGCGACTCGTTTGTTACTTCGAAAGCTAGAACTAATGTTCTCCTGGCGTCACCGCTAGCTCATATATGCAGGAACGCTAACAGGCTGCCTGATCACTGCCTTGATCACTTTTTTCGGAAATAATTCCTTGAATCAGGTATTTTGATCCACTTTGGCTTCAATTTTTTCATTATTTTGTAATTATATATGTAATTCTGTATGTTTTAGTTTGCTTATATATCTAATTAAGATTTTTTTTTGTTTTACTGTACTTACTGTATTGGATTTGTCCTTATTATTATTGCAATCATTTTAGTTTTTATTTGGTTCGTATGGGTTTGCAAAATTTCTGCTCCATATGTTAATAGAGCTTCCATGGCGCAGCAAAAGTTACAGAGATAATGCTGGTAATAATTACTAAACAACAACAGAATCTCCTTCATTACAATATTGAGCGAGCTTTATGACTAGGATTATTTATTTTCAAAGAAAAAATTCGTACGTTCATAAAAACATGTTAGCACAATCTTCATCACTAAAGCTATATTTTCGTATTTAGTGGAATAAGAGTAGAATTTAGTAGTATCAGTGGAACACATCAGACAACTTTTTTCTCTTGATTTTAAAGGAAAGAAACTAGCATTATTGTAGACCTGCGAAACTTATAAAAGTAAATACTTATGGGATGTCTTTATTAAAATTAATATTATTATTTAATGAGAATAGCAAAAGTTGAGATTCAATGTCCAATTATATTGATTTCATAGTAAATGAAGTTCCGCAACCAACGTACTAAAATTTTGATAAAATTTGGTATGATTGCAGAGGAATGAAACATGTTCAACACTCTGTGTTGCTAAAAACTTCTTAAAACGAGTAATCTTTATGCTTTTTTTTTAGTTTTTTAATAGATAAAGCTTGAAGACCGTTTCAGAAATAAATATGTTTAGTTTTTATGAGCTATAATCTAACAGAAAAGAATAAAAATGAGAATTACAAACTGCTTTTTCACGAACATTATTGATGAAATAATCCTGAAAATAATTTATATTATTTGAAGAACTTTTATTTATTTTACTATCAATACATTTGTACGTATATCACCAAAATTTAGTTAAAATTGTAGGGGCATTATTCTCATGATTTAATGAAAATGTAGTTATGCATCCCTTAGATTTCTGTTTTATCTATTTGGATTCTCCGGTTCGTATCCCTTGACATTGTGATTACCTTGGAAACATTTGTAGCTTCATTAAAAATGTAGGGACTATGGACGTCTTCCTTTGAAATCCGATGTGTCTGGATGAACTGAACTTTGGTAGGCGATTGGATAACAGTAATTCATTATCGTTGAATTTTTTGTGTTTATTTATTGCACTAGAAGGAATTATTTAAAGCATACAGTATGGTTCTGAACGTTTTCAAGTAAATTAATTATAAAAATTAATTAAGTTAAAAACAAGATTGTATTTTTAGAAAATTAGTATGACTTAAGTATTTCAATTTTTTATTTTTTTCTTTATTATTTAGTTATATTAGTTAGTAATTGGTCTCTTTTTTAAATTAGGTTTGTCAATCGGATATTGTTTTTTGTTGGTCTCAGATCATATATAGTCCGTCTCAGAGAAAACGGAACTTTTTTAAAATGAAAACAAAAGCTTACTGTAAAATTAATTTATTTTATTCAAACAAGTCGCCTTTGGTTTCAATGCAACGTTATGCACGGCTAACTAACATGACGAATGAATTTTTAAGTTCACCTTTAGAGATGGTGTCGACGCCTTCTTAATGGCATCGACGTCGGCATAACGTTGTCGTTTCATCAGCAAATGTAGTTTGAAGAAAAGACAGAAATCACAGGGCGCCAAATCTGGTGAATACGATGAATGGTTGATGGTTAAAATGCCATTTGTAATTAGAAAGTCAGTGATAAGTGCCGCGCGATGAGATGGTGAATTATCACGTGACAAACGTCAGCTACCACTTTCACGATATTGAGGGCGCAAAAGACGCTTCATAACACCTAGATATAGCATTGACTGTTTGACTAATTGGTACAAACCCTTTGTGCACTACGCCTTTTGAATCATAAAAACAAATTAACATTATCTTCACTTTTGACTACTCCAAACGGCTTCTCTTCGGTCTTTCTTCATTTAGATATTTCCATTCAGAGCTTTGATATTTGGTCTCTAGATCATATTGAAAACATCATGTTTCATCGCCAGTTACGATACAATACCTGAAGTTTCCGTCTTTTTTTAAATCTTTAATCAAGTCTGTACAATGTTGAATTCGAAGCAATTTTTAATCATCAGTTTTTGTAGTACAAACCTTGCACAAATCTTTCCCAGTCCCAAATGCTGTGTCAAAATGCGATGAATTGAATCTTTGGAAATATTTAATTCCATTCCCATGTATCGCAATGAGGATTTCGATTCATTCTGATAAATTTACGCACAACTTCGATGTTACTTTCCGTAACCACAGATTTTCTGCACCAGGATGTTCGTCGTCATTTATGTCCGCACGACCGTCTTTAAATCGTTTTTACCACTCATACACACAAATTAAACGTTTCAGTAAACGATTTACCGAGTTTAAAACAGAACTTGACATTTGCTCTTTGTTCAAAATTCATTTTTCGACCAATGCCAAATACACGTTATTACTTTACACGCAATTTCTCTGCTTTTAATGATGCGAATGTCATGATATTTTGACATAACATTGGTGAAAGATCTACCTTACCGATGCATATTTTTTTAATAGATGACGCCACTAAGGATTACTATTTTAAAAAAGTTCCGTTTCTCTGCGACAGATTGTGTATTAAACGGTAGAACACTTTACTTTTACGTAACTGGAAAACAAGCTGACGGTAACTATATAGAAGTATACATTATGACAACAGCAATTATTTTTTTAGTGAGGTAATGGAGATTTCAAGTGTTATTTACGGCAAGAATTTTTGGTTATTAGTTTTGTTGTTGTTCTTACATTAAAAAAAAACTATTCTTTAACTATTCTTTAAATTTAATTTTAATTTTCCCCTTAAGTACATCTAGTAATTTCTTTCGATCATCACACTACAATGTTAATGTTTATGACTGCTACAAAATGATTTTCGTTCCGCTTCTTATTATTAAAAATATTTCTTATGATAGAATTAGAAATTTAAAATATAATCTATTTCTTATCTCGTATCGTACTATTGAGCTACGTGTCCAAGTATATAAGAACATCGGCTTGCGGCGATTGTCTTCGATTTAAACTAACTGATGGGCAAGCGATTTTATTTCGTTTATCTTCATTTACCAATTTGTAAGTAATTCGTGTATTCCATTTAGATTTTCTTTGAGTATACTTGAAGTTATTCTAGGATATTAGCGTGTGGCTAGTAGAATAGTATCACATTCTCAAGTAGCAGTGTTAATTTTTGATTTTGTGGGTAGGTCAGGCGTATAAATCAAATACAATATGAGTCCTATTATACTTTTTTGCTGTACTTCAAATTGTTTTATTATTATATTTTTCTATTTATTTGTTACAGACACTCACTAAAAGCTATTTCGAATTTTCACTTTAATATGTGTCGATATCTATATACCAAGTATTCCATCGAGGATGTTAATAACCTCTTACGCACTAAAAAAGCGTTCTTTTTCGCGGATCGTTGAATGTTGATTGGAACGTAACGGACTATAGCTTTTTGTTACGTTCATGTTGGCTCTTGTTCCCAGGGGTACTCGACGGTTGCATTAAAGTTATCGGATATCAAAAATCGAAGTCTATTCTCGTTAAGGGGTAATCACTAAGTGTACTGTTTCATTAGACGTGAAATCGCTTCATAAATCGAACCTTTTTCAGCAAGAAGTGTCATCTATCTAGTACGACTAATTTTGATTAGATTAGCCAAGGTTGTTTGTTTGGCGTAATGATTGTGACTAGCGTTTCGGTATTTTCGTCCAAAAATACCTTGCATTTCTATCATATTAAGTCGCTTTTCTTAATAGCTGCTAAATAAATAATTTAATATTGGGGCTAATGTATGCAGTTTAAAAAAACTTATATATGAATGTTGAAGTTGTTGAAATACATATAACGGGTGAGCCATTTAAAAGTTTAAATTTAAAAATGCAATAAAACGAAAACGGTTTGATTGAATTTATTTTTTTGTTGTGAAGTACAATTGTTGCGGTTAGAGATGGAATATTATTTCATTTACATGATTGCCGCGGCTGACCTCACAGTACCCCATTCGATCTGACCAATTTTCGAGCACCTTTTCGAGTGTATGGGGTCGTATCTCGGCAATGGCATCACGAATGTTGGTCTTCAAATGCTCAATTGTCTCTGGTTTGTCGGCATAACACTTGTCTTTAACGGCGTCCTGCAAAAGATAGTCCAACAGTGTCAAATCGCAGTTTCTTGGCGGCCAATTGACATCACCATTTTGGCTAATTAAACGGCCATCAAACGTTTGACGCAATAAATCGATTGTGGCATGAGATGTGTGGCAAGTTGCACTATCCTGTTGAAACCAAATATCCTTCACATCAATACCATGAAGAGCGGACGCAAGAAAATCGGTTATCATGGTACGATAGGTGTCTCCACTGACCATAATGGTTGGGCCGCCCTCATTTTTAAAGAAATATGGGCCAATGATGCCTCCGCTCCACAAGCCGCACCAAACAGTCACTCGTAATAGGTGCATTGGTTTCTGTAAGACCACGTGTGGGTTTTCTGAGCCCCAAATATGACAATTTTCTTGTTAACGTACCCACCAAGATGAAAACGAGCTTCATTCGAAAAGATGATTTTTTTGGCAAAATCGACATCATCGTGCAGTTTCTCGTTGGCTCGTCTAGCGAAGCGAAAACGAAGCGGATGGTCATGCTGCTTCAACTCGTAAACCAATTGAACTTTGTAAGGCGTCATACCGAGATCTTTTCGCAAAATTCGACGTAAACTGGTGCGTAAAATGTGCAATTCTTGAGAACGATGACGAGTTGATGTTGATGGATTCTCACGCACACTTTCAGCCACAGCTTCGATATTTTCGGGTGTACGCACTGTACGAGCACGCTCACGTCTTGGCGCATCAACAATGAAACCAGTTTCAGTTTAGCAATAAACTCGCGTATACCAGGAACTGTTGGTCCTGTTGTCTTTGTTTTGGAAATAAATTTCCAATAAAACCCAACGTTGCTCGAGCGTAGATCGATTCATTTCGTTCAGTGGAGGTAATATACTGAATTTTGTGACAGAATAGAATGACATAAGTATTGCCAGATTCGAAATAACCGGTGGTTCAAATTTAAACCGATAGATGGCCCACCCGTTATGTATATATATTTTGATTCCGTATAGTGTTAAATTCCTTACAAAAGAAGTATTATAAGATCTATTGTAATTAAATCTATTTTTTATAAGTTATGTACAGTTATTTTAACGCAGACTTATCAATGAAGTAACTCAAATATAGAATTATTCCTTTATTTACTTTTTTTTTTGTAGATAATCCCCTATAAGACGAATGTTCTTTTAATATTGAGCTTCTTTTTTATTCTGAAAGCTTTAGTTAACCTTTTTCTCAAAATAATCCTTACTATTTTATTACGATTACATGCTCCACGCCTGTATTATTTGTCTGCACAAGCTAATATACGAAGAATGTTATTTTAATATCTAATGTATCAAAACACAATATTTTTTATATTTCTTCAAATTATTTCTATTACATCCAATACATCTGGATGTTCTAAAAAAATCGGTTTTCAAGACATTTTCCGTGCTTTTATCTCTCTTCTATCAAAAATCATAAATTGCTTCATTAAAAGTAAAACCAATTGCTTGCTTCTTAACTTCGATATGCGAGAAGAAGAAAAATATTGGATATTAAGTTGGTATTTTGTAGTGCGTGATCCGTTAATTTAATGTTGTTTAAGTGTAGAATGATTCAGTATTGATCGATTATCTTGGATATTTAGCAGGACTTTGACTCATTCTGAACGACATACTATTGTTGTACCATTCAGAAATAACTGTACTAAAACTTGCAAAATGTCCTGTAACCTGACAAAATTATGGATCATCTGATTAATATACATTTCTTCAAGAACCATTCCTGTTAGAAAATTGGAGTAGATTAGGGAATGGCTTTACGTCATATAACACAATCTATTTCTTGAGTTAATGTTAAGTTACATTCAACTAGCATTTCAAATAACTATACACGGTGATAATCACTTTTACATTAATTGTTTGAATTGAACGAACAGTAAAACAACAAATCTTTCTGCAATAATAATGTCTTTGTAGTTGACAAATGCTTTTAGAAAAATTCATTGTATCAACCTTCTACCATAGTAAAATACGACTTCAATATGTTGAAAATTACCTGTTAAATTTTAAAATTTTTAAAATAGTGTTTAGTATTTTTTGGATTCGTCAATTTTATTAAATTTATAAAAGGTAGAACGCAAATGTTGGAAGGATATTTGTATTAATAAATCACCGTTTACACTTTATCTCAATATTAAAATAACTTCCCCAGTATCTCCAGTTATAACAATGTCTCGGTGTATTATACATTTATATTTATTTCTTTAGAAATTCATTTAAACGTAAGGCTCGTCTGATAGATTTCGTACATTAACTCAAGTGCTCTACTTATTATTTCTGAAATACAACGGAAAACTTTCGATTTTTCGCCCCTTTTCAAACACCTTTTTGCCATTTGTAGTACACTTGCCTACAATACTTGATTAATTTCATCCACATTTCTTGGTCCAGGAAAATGTCAACCCCTCCTGTAGAAGTTGGGTTTGCGTTTGGAAGTTGTATAAAGTGTCGTAAAGCTCAGATCGAAAGCAAAACTTTTCGAGAGCTATAAGTGTAGTATCACAGGAACGACGAAAACGATAAAAATTCTTGCAACGAAATGGCCGCGTTGAGGATCTTGCTGTTATTGATTAGCAATTATAATTAACAATTATTCTTTTTTATTGGTTTCTTTCGTATGTTCTTCAAAAACCCTCATCTACTTAGTTATTTTAGTTCTATGAATTTGTATTATTAATTAAATAAGGATAAATTTATAGATACAGAAATAAGAATGCAATATTATTTAAAAAATTTTAAAATTATTATTATTATGATTATATTTATTATTAACAGCTTTTAGTTTCATATAACGTTACTAAAATTTGAACTTTTTTATTTTAAAATTTCAATTAATCCTCAAATTTCTTCTTTGTTTTCACAAAATCGTATTACCATCATCTAATTGCAACTATGAAATGATGTTCTGATTACATTGCCATAACCAACTAAAGGCATTCGTACTAGATCCTTAAATACGAGGGTCGTCGTTTATATTTCGGAAGCTGGCAACACTGTTAGTGTTGCTACCGATCTGATGATTGCATTGCGAAGTTTGTCATTTTTGACAATATATTTACCTTGACAGTTTTGTTATCCACTTACTATTTCTTTTGTTGACAGTAACTTGAAAATCTTATGTCTTATTAACTCCTGAACATTTTCGTGCAATTATTTTTCATAACTTTCGGCGTGGATTAT
Source organism: Dermolepida albohirtum (assembly GCA_031893035.1). Classification (NCBI taxonomy): domain Eukaryota; kingdom Metazoa; phylum Arthropoda; class Insecta; order Coleoptera; family Scarabaeidae; genus Dermolepida; species Dermolepida albohirtum. Next base: position 95,101 of record JAVIWB010006870.1, read on the forward strand.
TTCAACAACAATGCATCGACGAGCTGACTTTTTTATATGGTGTTGAAGCACCATCGAAAACTACAGTATATCGTTGATATAGTGAATTCAAGCTTGGACGACGTTCTTTAGACGATGAATTTCGTGAAGGTCGTCCCACAAATGTTGTTGTGTCGAAAAACATTAATACAGTGCCTGAATTGATAATGCACGACCGTCATATGACATACCGTGAGATCGAGGCATTTATAGGTATTAGTAACACCAGCGTGCATAAGATCCTGAATGGGTACCACGTAATTTGACAACCGGCCAAAAAAGACTCGTGTCGATTGGTGCCAAGAAATGGGCAAACAATACAATGGCGGGGCTTCAAAGAACATTTATAAAGTCGTCACAGGTGACGAATATTGTATCTATACGTATGAGCCCGATAGTAAACAGCAGTCGATAGTGTGAGTATTCCAAGATGAGCCAAAATCAACAGAAGCTGTTCGCTCTCGAAGTACATTAAAACAAATGGTTGCCTGTTTTTTGGAAAAACCGGTCACGTTGCAACCGTGTCTTTAGAGAGTTGTAGAACAGTCAATTGCGAATAGTACACAACTATTTGTTTGCCAAACATTTTTGAAGAAATAAGGAAACAAACCGAAAACGACAATGCGAGCTCTTACAGGTCGATTCAAACAATTGAATATTTGTTTGCCAAAAATTTTTGAAGAAATAAGGAAAACAAACCGAAAACGATAATGCGAGCTCTCACAAGTCGATTCAAACAATTGAATATTTGACCGGACAAAACATTGAATTGATAAGCCATCCGCCGTATAGCCCTGATATAGCGCCCTGTGATTTTTTTTTGTTGTGTGTGTTTGTTTGTTGCGAGTATAATTTACTTTAAAATATAAAACATCAAAATAATTTTGTTCTAATGATTACATGTGTATAATTTGATATTTTCACTGTTGTCCATGGTATTCACAAGTCACGTCTGTATGTACACTACGCATAGGGTAATTTAAGTCAAATAACAATAATTATTTAATCAGCTCTACCTTCCAATTTATTTAAAACAAGAGACTTCTTTTTCAATAGATACATTGTCAACTTATGTTAAAAAACTGATTTAACTATACTATGGTTTAATGTAGTTTTTAGTTCGTTACCAATGAGTGGCAATGTGTACTAGTTCATACCGTCCCCATTTTCCCCTACTCTGAATGTTTTATTTTACATATCTAAAAAAGATCTTTTCGTTTAGGAATAAAATGCTTGCAGGTATTTCGAAACGAAAGATTGAAAATGTAAAGTAAGGAGTAAACTGCCTTGTTTTAAATTCCATGCACAGTTAGAAGTTAATTTCCGACGGATCGATTAGAGCTGCTTTTTTGTGCGAAGCGCATAGTGAGAACGCTAAAGTAAACAGCACAGGTCTGTATTAAGCAAAACATACAACGTGGATGCAATGTAGATACCTTTGGCGAATATAATTTGTGAATTATAGTGATGGTGTCGTATTCATATATCATAAAAACAAAAATAATTGTATTCCTGTCCAACAGAAAAAAAACTAGAGGACAAAAAATTCTACACTACTATATAAAAATACATTATTACGAAAAAATATGCATATTAAATTCATGAAAAAAAAAACATCATCAAATAATAAATCGGCATTTTCTAATGCGTGAAACAATGGAAGTCTACACGCCTTAGTTCTCGGTGTTGGGAGAACAAAACTTGAATGACACCTGGCAGTAATCCGTGGCATTAATAAATTTAGTCGAGATAGTAACATTGATGAATCAATCTTACTATGTAGCAAATTTGTCACCAATCATGGACTTCGCACCGTTAGGTTTACCACACCGTGCCTCAGGATTAAGTCTGCATTGTCCATATTATTATCACTATAGACACCATCCAACTTGTAACTCAAATATTTAAAAAAACTCCTCTGTATGTGTTCAACTTTATTTATATGAAGCTTATAGATCGGATACCAACAATAGACGTATACTCCAATTTGCTGAGGACGTACGCTAAGTAAAGGGATTTAATTGTACTAATGTTTATAAAATTTCGAGATATTCTGATGATAAAAAACAAGGACCTAATCGCCGAACCTATAATGTTCATTGAAAGTCAATCTGCTATTGAATGTTACCCCACGAGCCCTCGCAGAATTCGTTTCTTCAATAATATCCTTGGCATCGTAATAAAGAGAGTTTAAAAAGTTGATCTTCTTTGTAAGTGTTACAACTAAGCATTTAGATATTTTTAAATTAAATTTGCTAGTAAGATACTAGTTATGACTAAAAAATGTTTTTGTGGAAACTCTACGTAAGCTGTATTCTTAACATTATATTATATTTTAATGTCATCCGCGTACGCCAATATATTACATTCAAGAGATTAGATCACTTATTAGATCATTAATAAATAAATGAAACAAAACTGGACCAAGTTTCGAACCCTGGGGAGTTCCGGAGCTCCAGATCCCCAGATGTCGAATGAAAGAGACTAGATTTGTATCAATTGTAAGCAACATAGTTTTCCCTACCTAACGAGTACGATTCCATTAACTTGACCGGAGAATTGCTAAACGCAAACGATGGCAGCTTCTGCAAAAGTAAAAGGTGATCGATCATTCAGACAATATAGTCATAATAGTAAATATAGCAATATAGTAGCAAAACTTTTAAGTAAACATATTTCAGCAAAACTTGATGCAAAAGCAACAATAGTTTGAGGCTTCGAATATTCTTTGTTGTTCTGACATAATTTACTGGGAATTCTTGATGTGTTTAATCATCATATTGGTAAGGATCCTTGATTATCCTCTCCTGTATATCTCGTGCATAACAGCTGCAGCTTCCAGAAAGATCCATCTTGACAATCCTGCGAATTCTTTGGTATTCAGTTTTGTAGTAATAATGTCAGTAGCTTTCCATTTTCGGTGGCAATGACGTTTTAATAGAAGATATTTTTTTATATTCTTAGTAAATCATGGTGGATAAGTCTTATCTGCATCAATTTTCGTAAAATAATCAAGGAAAGATTAGTCGATTTGGAGTAGATCCGAGTTTAATTCTATTAAATTAACTTTTCTAAAGTTGTATCTAATATTATTGCTTGAAGAGAAAGGAGGAAGTGTAGACATGAACCTATATGTAATATCGAACCATAACGCAGTCACAATCCATGTTTGAAAGAACCAAATCCAACAGACGGTCGTTTATGTTGGTAACATTGATTTTGAAAAAGATTTGGAGACATTATAATGTAAAAAGAAAGAAAATAGTAGTAGGAAGTTGTCGCTTTTAAAACATAATCATGGATAATAACTTTTCTGACATGTATGCCAGAAATCTTCAAAAACTTTAGTCTTATAGCAATGATAATTACAACAACTCTGCTGTAGAAGTAAAAATGGCGAAAGAATAGAAAAGATGAAGAAAGTACCATTAAAAATTGGAAGAAATAAAACTGATAACAAGGATTATGATGCTCCTTGATTTTAGATTATAAAATATCAATGTTTGTTTAGAATTTAATGAAACATTTTGGGCAAAACGTTTCATTAAATTATAATTAGTTATTCTTATTCTAATGCATTTCCATTTTGTCACTTCTGAAAAATATGATTTGTCAATGTAGGCATTTTCGGTGTTGATAACATTCGAAATGGACGCGAATCTCGAGTCGAGTTTCTATGTTTGGAAATAAATATTTGTCATCAGATGTGAATAAATTAGGAACAGAATAATAAGAGAGGCATTGGGGTAGAAGTAATAAGCACAAAAATTCAAGAAAGGCAGCTGAATTAGTTTGACCTCTTAATGTTAATGATCTATAAATATCTAGTAAAGAAAACTGGAAAACAAGACGGGATCGTAAAAGAAAAAGGAACGATAGCAAAAACGTAGAACCCGGACATAGGCCATAAACTTGCAGCGGAAAGTGCTTTATGATTCAGGTTTTTAATAGACAGACGGAATAAAGAAATGAACGAAGAGCCTTCGCGAAGCAATGAAATAAAGTTATAGTAGACTGTTCGTTATATATTTGCTTTTGTTAATTTAACAGGCTCATTATCTAAACACGAAATTATCGTTGTCTTAAATATAGAAATTATACAAATAATAATTTGAGAATCGAAAGGAAAAATTATAGACAACATAACTTTATTGATATTTATTTAACTACCAAGAATGTAAAAAACTTGGACTATTGCAGTGCAGTAAAAAATGAAATAACTATACATTGCATTATTAATATCATGTAAAACCAGAGTGCGTTTTTTGAGAGAAAGTGAAATACTTCAAAAGTTAATGTTGAAATCGCATTTATAAGTCGAAGAAGCTATTTAAAACTTTCTGTTGAGTTTAAGTCATCTTTGATTTTGGTTCTAACTGTATCATTATTGCTATATGCGTAACCATGGCACCAACAAACTGAAATTATATTGGTAATTAATATGGATATTACTAAACTATACAATTATTTTTTTGCACTTACGGTTGCTAGAAGAGAAGCATTCACCTTGAAGAAATTCGCAGCTGTGATTTCTATTCCACTGTGCATTAATTGTAGTGAAAAATTATGCACCTGAAAAAAATAGTATTAGTATACTATTCTATAATAGTGAAATAAAAGTTAGTTGTAGATATGATTTGAACTATACTATAGTTCAGAATTAAGTTGTACTGAATGACCCAGAGAAAAGTAATTTACGAAAGTGTTTTCTTAGAGTATCCAGGAATAGGGTAGTCATGATGTATTAATAATTTAATACACGCTTAAAAATCTGTAGTAGTTATAGTTATTACATCTGACATTGTGATCTTTCTTTGGAAGGACACACGACCATAATATTTTTCTTTGTTCTAATTCATCTTCAATTATGATTTCAATAAAATAGAAAGAAACACAAGACATATAAAACATGCTTGATTTATTTGAAACAAACTACTATTAGAACGAATCTGTCTCGTAGACCCCCGTGGTCGTTGTCTATACTTTCTTCATCTTGGCTTCGGGAATGGAACCGCGTCTACATTAATACTGGCAAATATTACATTGTGGATATTTAGGTAGTAAGGTCTGGAATTTGCGGATGTGTCTTTGGGTGATATGGTCTTTGGTATTTTTAGCTTGTTGATAGGTTACGCGGTCTAGAAAATTCCAATCAGGTTGAGATCAAATAGAAGTAAGTTGAAGATGTGTGAAAACGAGTATATTCGAGAGAGAATTGAGGTCACGTCTGGCATGCAAGACTACTAAAGACAACTAATGCAAGACCAGTTCGCTGATATATGGATTTGGCAGAAGAGAGAGATACAATGTATTGTTTGATTTGGAAGGATTTAGGAAAGATTTTATAATCACGATATCTGAGTAAAATTGTTAAAAAATAAATAAGACTTATCAATTTTACTCGGTATCTAAACGCCCCTTTTCCAACAAAATCCCGCCCAAAAGCAGGGCGTCATTAACTCTTTAGTCCAAAGATCTTTCAACACATCAGACCAGTATTCTCTTTTAATAATAATAATTAAGTCACATCACCAATATCCTTACAAACAGTAATTTCTCTAAGCATAATATTCAACTGTGTAGTTGCAGTTTTTGGACGTCCCGAACGTTCATCGTCTCCCAAACGCTTACGGCCACGTTTACATTCTACTCCCCAAAATTTCACTGTGGTAAATAATGGTGCAGAGTCCCCGTACAGAGTCCAACTCATCTTTGATTTGCGTAGGCGTATTGGCTTTCGAAAACAAATATTTAATGACAGCTCAATATTCGATACTCACATCGACTCACTCAAACACAACTACATGCCCTAGCTTTTATTGATGAGTGCTGCCATCTTCACGTTTAGGTCGGAAATTTTTCAGACCACCCTCGTATATATAGTCTCATCGGTCCTTAGAAGAACTGTCCGGGTAACGTTTCAATAAGATCCCCCTCATCATCTCTTCCTGTTTTTATTTGTCTTAAAACAAACGAATGAAGCTCGGCGCTCTTGGTTTTATATATTCTGTCGTCGGTGTTGCTTGTTGGAAGGCCGGCCAAGATAGAAGTACATGCGTCGGCGGTTTTATACTGTCCGTCGTTCGTTTCACTCCGCTGGCTTGTTCGGAAATTTGTACAGATATTAGTCAACTCTTCATACGATACTGCAAGCCCATAGTATTGGAAGTGCGTCTTTACAAGGTTTGAAAGGAAATGAAACCGTTAATTTTTATAACATGGATTCGTGGTCAAACGATTTACTGTTACAAATTTAGCAATTATATCGCAATATCTCTGGGATAATCTGTTATCGAGGTTATCCGAGCGATACAACCAAGTCGATGTCATTTGTCTAAAGCCTTCTTTTTGTAGAACTCGATATTATAGGTTTCTCTTCATTTTTGGTTTCTTTTTCTCACAATGATAAATACTATGTAGTTTATAAAGGACACCTCTCTAATCAATTTTCTCTATTGTCAGAAGTGCCTCTCAAAGAACGAACCTAGGCTCTTTTCTATTTTCAGTATTTAGTAACTACTTGATTCGACTTCTTACAGATCATTCAAAATTATTTTAACAGTATCCATGATTACGTATCATGGCCAAAATAAATTAAATTGTATAAAAGTGGTGACGCAAAAAGTTAACAAAATAATGTACATATGTATAATATAATTACTACTTCGACAACAAGCTCGGAGCTCAGTTGAACTATAAACGATATGGCCGTACTTTTACACGTTTAGTGATCACATTAACATTGTATTTGGTACAGCTCTACGAATGTTAAGATTTATTATAAGAACCGAACGTAATTTCACATCCATCTATAGTATTTTGCCTTTGTACTCCTCCTTTGTTCGTTTTGGTTTTGAATATGCATTCATGATTTCGTCATTTCTGCGCAAGTATTATATAAATCTACACGTGTAAATTCAAAGACGTTCTTGAAAAATACATATACTTTAAGGAACATGTCGAGTACCTGATTCAAGGTTTCAGCTATGACTTTCTTCTGGATTTATATAAGACTGAACTTTTGGATCTGCACCGCAAACATACTTACTTAAAATTCTTTAACAATTTTCTTTAACAACCATAAATTAAACTTTCTCGATAAAATATATTTCATGGCGTTCAGAACATCATGGTGTTCTATTGCAATAAACAGAACACCAATATTATTATTAAATAGCCACTAAATAGATTAACTACGATGTACAAATAACTAACTGTGCGACTTAATTGACATTAATTCCGCATCTTTCATTGCATTAATATCTTGTTAAATTTCATTACCTCTTTCCGGACCAAAATATCTTGGCTATTGGCAGCCACCATTAATGCACGTTTCAGGAGCAACGTCTAAAATATATGTTATAGTAAATTAATATTATATTAAAGGTATAGTTTACCTCACTTTGACAAGCATGAGATACAAATACGATAATGATTAATTTATAAATGTAATAAAATGAAGTATAAATACGTATTTCAAGAGACTTGGCTTTCATGATAAATAGTATAGTTTTAAAAGTATTGCTGAGAATAATTGTGTAAAGCAGAGCAATTATTGCTAGAAGGAAGGCCGAAGCAGTCTTATTGTAGGTCTGCACACAATCGCGGAGGTCTTGGTAGCTAATTGATGCTTTACATATTACTTCATGCCTCCTCCTGGTAATGTACATTCGCCTTAAATGTTGTGGTAACAAACTTTTTCTTACACATCTGAACATATACTTTAAAATCAAAACTATTGCAAAATATTCAACTTCGAAAGCTGATTATATTACTTCCATATACAATATATGTAGAGCAAGTATTATATTAAACGAGCTATTTGCATGAACTTCAAGGTGTGCATTTGATAAAAGTAACGCATAAATAACAATGGCACTCATTACGGTAATAATATTCAGTTTTATCAATAATTTGACTCTTTTATACGGAAATTTTAAGCCCAGTATATTTAAACCTTTGTCTATATTGCACATGTTATTCAGAATTCCATTCACGTCTTGACAGTAATATTTTTGCAGAATTATATATAGAAAGCTAAATAACAGCCTTCCTATTACATTTACATTAGTACTCAAAGTCCAGATGAGAGATGGCATAGAAAGCAAAATTTCGTATTTCGTGCAAACATAGAATAAACTGCCTAAGTACAGTAATATTTGACACACAGAAGCTTTTACCAAGTACGATATTTGAAATTTTGCGTATCTGGACTTTGGAGGACCCTCTATAGAATATAAGCCGAAACCACAATATTTTAGCAACATGTACACTGGATTGTATACGAATAATATATCTTTGGTTAACATAATAACACTTCGAAAATACGTCTTCACGATACAGCAATAACGTACACTCTACTTGATATCTTATTATTTTAATGGATTGCTTGCACATCAAGATACACTAGGTATAATCAAGTAAAATGCATCAGTTGATGTATAGCTTATTATATAATTAGTAATATGACAATGAAAATATTTAATATGCATATTAGAGAGAACTCATTACCTGTAAAACTTTAATGTAACAGTTAAACGCGTTTTCCATATTGATTGATTATTGAGGTAATAAAATATTAATTAAAGTTCAAATGTATATAATTTCTGGAAAACGGTTCTTCGTTGTTAAAAATTTTTTCATTTTCTTGAATATCTTTGTATCATATATTCCTGATAAAAAGAGTTCATGAAGATTCTATTTAAATATCTTCATGATTAAGAAATTCTTTTCTTTATAGAAAGCTCATTAAATTCTTATGGAAGCAATAATCTGTTGGAAAAAGTCTGGAATATGGTGTATCATAGAATTTTATAGTTGAAACAAGTTAATCTAAATTGCTATTTACGGTACATCTTTTATAACCATTTAATAGCAGTAGCGTCCTTATTGGAGTTAGAGGCGGTAGTTTTCGTTTATTGTATGTTTAAATAGTTGACTGGATTAATCTATTATACTATGCATAAATTTATCAAGCTCTTATCTGAACATTGAAGAATCATGTTTTCCTTATCGGCTTTGAAAGTTTCGTCTATAATTATTGTGTAACGTTCACTTTTCATTTAATTCCTAGAAATCTAGAAAATTACTTTGGTTATTCCCCATTAAATGCGAAGAACAGATGTAAACGACCCAGCTCGCTCTCCCAAGAAAGTTTATGGGGTATCCATTTCTCGAATCCTTTAACTTTGCTTATTGTGCAAAGATGCCGTGTGTAATGACCTCCAGAATTTAAGGTAGATAGTTATTTGGAATAAATAAATCTAATATGAATGACCAATAAAGGCTTAGTAAGAGGAATATGGACAGTAATATGAGTACTAATGCAGAGAGTAATTACAATTCGCGACGATAATAATTTTACTTCATGTATGGCTTGATTCCATGTTCAAGTATAATTTTCTTCAAGAGGGCATGCAAGTGATTGCGTGTGACTAACTTATGTGCATTTGCACCAGTACTCCAACTGTTATAGTTCGTTCCAATTACATTATTTTCTGGTTTCAACTTCTGTCGTTTTCGGCCTAATACAAATATGGCGCAAGCATGACCGAACGACTATATGTATGTACGGCTTTTAGATGGTGTGATAGGAAATTTCAAATGCATGCTTTAATTTGCAGCTTCTTTTAAACTGTTTAACTCTGACGGATATAAAAGATAGTTGAATTCCCCTTCGTTTGCGACAGTAAAAGAACTGGATTGTTACGTGGATGTATATCTTTTACGGATGATTATTGCTCAGGACACCCAAAAAGTGTTACGAATGGCGAAGTCCACAATGTATTAAATGATCACCAAGATACGTCGTCTTGCTCACACTGCAAAGATCTCGAAAGACCGTTTTCGTTATATTTTACATGGTGTTTTGGATATGGACGTGCTTTACGCTCGATAGGTGTTGCTCCTATTAACTGTTACTTATTTAAAGGTGTTTACGATATTGATTGATTATGGGAGTAATAAAATATGAACTAAAGTTCAAATTTATATAATTTCTGGAAAACAGTTCTTTATTGATAAAAATTTTTCCATTTTCTTGACTATATTCATATAGTCTTGATAACCAGAGTTTATGAAGATTCTATTTGAATATCTTCTTGATCAAGCAATTCTTTTCCTTATAGGACGTCCATTAAATTCTTATGGAAGCAATAATCTGTTAGAAAAAGTCTTGAACATGGTGTAACATAGTTGAAACAACTAAATTTCAATTGCTGTTTACGGTATATAGTGTTTTTTATAACCATTTAATAGCAGTAGCGTCCTTATTGGAGTCAGAGGCGGTAGTTTTCGTTTATTGTATGTTTAAATAGTTGACTGGATTAATATATTATACTATGCATACATTTATCAAGCTCTTATCTGAATTTTTTGTTGGTCGAAGTGGAAACATTGAAGAATCATGTTTTCCTTATCGGATTTGAAATTTTCTTCTATAATAATCGTGTAACGTTCATTTTTCATTTAATTCCTAGAAATATAGATAATTTTTGTGGTTATTTCTTATAAAATGCGAGGAACAGACACATAAACGACCCAGCTCGCTCTCTCAAGAAAGTTTATGGGGTATCCGTTTCTCGAATCCTTTAACTTTGCTTATTGTGTAAAGATGCCGTAGTAGTGACCTCCAGAATTTAAGGTAGATAGTTTAGTTGGAATAAATAAATCTAACGTGAATGACCAATCAAAACTTAGTAAGAGGAATATGGACAGTAATACGAGTACTAATGCAGAGAGTAATTACAATTCGCGACGATAATAATTTTACTTCATGTATTATTGAAATAGTACGCAAAGGATACGCAAATTTAAGTGAAAGTGGACAGGATGTAGGTGTAGATACTAACGTTCTTGATAGTAGTCTCATTATGTTATTTAAGTATAATATATATTTATTCTATTGACATGATTGGTTGGTTCCATGTTCAAGTAGAATTTTCTTTAACAGGACATACAAGTGATTGCGTATCGCCAACTTATGCCCATTTGCACCTGTTCTACAACTGTTACAATTTTTTCAAATACATTATATTCTGGTTTCAATCTCTGTCGTTTTCGGTCTCATACAAATATGGTGCAAGCATGACCGAATGACTATACGTATGTATGATTTTTAGATGGTGTAATACGAAATTTCAGATGCATGCTTCAATTTTCAGCTTGTTTCAAAGGGTTTAACTCTAGCGGATATAAAAGAGAGCTGGATTCCATTTTAAAAGTTCCTTCCTTTTCGTTTGCTACAGTAAAAACTGGATTGTTACGTGGATGTATATCAACTACGGACGATTAATGCTCGGGGCGCCCAAAAAAATGCTACGAATGACGAAATCTACATTACATTTTACATGGTGTTTAGGATATGAATGTGCTTTCCCTCGCGTGCTGAGGTGTGGCTCTTGTTAATCCTTTGAGTACCATTTTGTGTTCTACTGCAATAAACCGAACACTAATACTGTGATAAAATTGTTATTACATAGACTATCTACGATGTACATGTAAAGAACTGTCTGACTTAATTGACATTAATTTCACATCTTTCATTGCACTAATATCTTGTTAAATTTCATTACCTCTTTCCGGACCAAAATATCTTGACTATTGGCAGTCACCATTAATGCACGTTTCAGGAACAACGCCTAAAATATATGTTATAGAAAAATTAATATTATATTAAAACTATAGTTTACCTCAGTTTGACAAGTGTTAGATATAAATACGATAATGATTAATTTATAAATGTAAAAAAGTGTAGTATAAATATGTAGTTGCAGAGAATTAGCTTCCGTGATAGATGGTATAGTTTTAAAAATATTGGTGAGAATAATTATGTAACGCAGAGCAATTATTATTAGAAGGAAGGTCGAAGCAGTCTTATTATAGATTTGCAAGCAATCGTAGAGGTTTTGGTAGCTAACTGATGCTTTACATATTATTTCATGCCTCCTTTTTGTAGCGTACATTCGCCTCAAATGTTGTTTTAACAAACTTTTTCTTACACATCTGAACATATGCTTTAAAATCAAAACTATCGCAAAATATTCGACTTCGAAAGCGGATTGTACAATTTCCGTATACAATATATGTAGATCAACTATTATATTAAACGAGCTATGTGCTCGAATTTCACGGTATGCATTTGATAAAAATAATGCATAAGGAACAGTGGCACTCATTATGGTAATAATGTTCAGTTTTATCAATAATTTGACTTTACTATACGGAAATTTTAAGCCCAGTAAATTTAGACCTTTGTCTATATTGCACAAGCTATTCAAAATTCCAATCACGTCTTGACAGTAATATTTTTGTAGAATTATATATAGAAAAGTAAACGACATCTTTCCTATTAAATTTATATCAGCAGTCAAAGTCCAGGTGAGAGACGGCATAGAAAACAAAATCCCGTATGTCGTGTAAACGTAGAATAAACCAACTAAGTACAGCAATATTTGACACGAAGAAGCTTTTACGAAGTACGATATTTGAAATTTTGCATATCTGAAGTGTGGAGGACCCTCTATAGAATATAAGGCGAGACCACAATATTTTAGGAACATGTACACTGGATTGTATACGAATAATATGTCTTTGGTTAACATAATAACACTTCGAAAATACGTCTTGACTGATACAGCAATAACGTACACAGTCTACTTGATATTTTATTATTTTAATGGATTGCTTGCACATCAAGATACACTAGGTATAATCAAATAAAATGCATCAGTTGATGTATAACTTATTATACAATTAGTAATATGAAAATGAAAATAGTTAATATGCATATTAGAGAGAACTCATTACCTGTAAAACTTTAATGTAACAGTTCAAGGTATTTTCGATATAGATTGATTATTGAGGTAATAAAATATGAATTGAAGTTCAAATCTATATAATTTCTGGAAAACAGTTCTTCGTTGATAAAAATTTTTCCATTTTCTTGAATATCTTTGTATTCATATATTCCTCATAAAAAGAGTTCATGAAGATTCCATTTGAATATCTTCTTCATTAAGAAATTCTTTTCCTTATAGGAAGCCCATTAAATTCTTATGGAAGCAATAATCTATTGGCTAAAGTCTTGAATATGGTGTATCATAGAATTTTGTAGTTGAAACAATTAAAGTTCAATTGCTGTTGACGTTGTATAGGGTCTTTCATGACCGTTTAACAGCTTTAGCCTCCTTATTGGAGTTAGAGGCGGTATTTTTCGTTTATTGTATGTTTGAATAGTTGAATGGATTAATCTATTATATTGTGTATAAATTTATCAAGCTCCTATCAGAACTTTTTGTTGGTCGAAGTGGAAACATTGAGGAATCATGTTTTCCTTATCGGCTTTGAAATCTACTTCTACAATTATCGTGTAACGTCTATTTTTCATTTAATTCTTTAATGGGTTTACAAAATTTTTGGGGTTATTATTAAACGCGAAGAACAGACACGTAAACGATCCTCTAAGAAAGTTCATGGGGTATCTATTTATCGAATTCTTTAACTTTGTCTGTAGTATAAAGATACCGTAATATAGTAGTACCTCCAGAATTTAAGATAGGTAGTTTAGTTGGAATAAATAAATCTAATATGAATGATTAATAAAAGCTTAGTAAGAGGAATATGAACAGTAATACTAGTACTAATGCACAGAGTAATTACTATTCCCGACGATAATATTTTTACTTAATATATTATTGGAATAGTATGCGCAAATTGAAGTGAAAATGAACAGGATGTTGGCGTAGATACTAACATTCTTGATATTAGTCTCATTATGTTATTTAAGTATATATTTATTCTATTGATATTATTGCTTGATTCCATGCTCAAGTGTAGCTTTCCTCAACAGGACATACAAGTGATTGTGTGTCACCAACTTATCTGGATTTGCACCAGTACTCTAAACAGTTTTTTCTAATTACATTATTTACTGGTTACAAACTTTGTCGTTTTCGGCCTCATACAAATATGACGGAAGTATGACCGAACGACTATATATAGGTATGGTTTTCAGAAGGGTGTAACTCTAATTCCATTTTAAAGGATCCTTTCTCTTCGTTTGCGACAGAAAAAAAACTGGGTTGTTACGTTTACGTATATCTATTACGGACGATTAACGCTTACGACGCCCAAAAGCTCCACAAATGGCGAAGTCCACAATGTATTAAATGATCACCAAGATACTCGATCTTGCTCACACTGCAAAGATCTCGATAGACCGTCTACATTACATTTTACATGGTGTTTTGGATATGGATGTGCTTTACGGTCAACGGGTGTCGCGCTTGTTAATCCTTTAAGCGCCATTTGTAAATAGCAGATGGGTGGCTTATGGAAAATGTCTATAAAAATTTTTCTATTTATATCAATTTTCTAAAAGGTTTAAAACGTATAGTAAACATTTTCATCTTTTGGTGGTGGTATTATTTGCAGAACTTATTGGCGTCACTTACAGCGACGTTGGCACTCTAAAAGTTAACAGTCGAGAATAAACGTATACGATTTTACATTTTTAAAAGTGTATATCACATATTTAAACATGATGATTCAACACATTGTCACAGTAGATGAAATATAAATTCATTACTTCATACTAGAGGCAAAGCAGCAGTCTAAACAGTGGATGAGACCGGGCGAAAATGTTTTAAAGACAGTGATAATAATTTCCTCTGCAAGAAAAGTCATGGCCACGGTTTGCTGAAGTTCTCGAGGTGTGTTACTCATTGACTATCTGCAAAGTAGGACAATCACAGGACACTATTACATATCATTACTAAAGTAATTATTGAGGTTAAGCGTCCGCAGATAAAAAATTTTCACATAGGCTGATAGGTCCTTCGTGTTAAATATTCACATCATTTAAAGCAACGCTGTATCGACAAGTCTTCATCGAATATTTGTTTAATGCGTGATGATTTGTTATAGATGCGATTCGGATCAATTAGTAAAAACTAAAAAGTATTGAAAATACATTATGACAAATACAACACAAAACGATCGGTGTTGCAGATGACAAAAAAAATCCCTCCAAAATGACATTCTGTCAAGCTCTCAGACTATAATGAAATTAAAATTGTAAAATTTTATATCTAAATTGATTATATGTGATCAAAATTACTTCTGTGTTTTTATTACTTTATCATCAAGTAAATAACGCGAAGCTTATTTCAGACATATAATACAATAAATTATATTCACAATAGTTGTAAATACATATATAATATAGTATTCCTTTTTAAATCCATATTTTCGTGTATTTCATGAGGAAATTAACTAATTACATAGATTCTATTATTGTATAGTATAGCATAACCAATAAAAGTAAGGAAATTGGTTATTATTTGGAGTTTGCGAAAGGTGTTTCGCTCCCCTTAGCTCGATTGATAACATTTGCTCTATATAATTTATGGACTTAAGGGGTAACTTTGCAAGGAAGAAATACAGCAATTATTCTGCTTGTAGCGTTCCTTGTTAAACAGTTGTTATCCTTGCGAAACTAATGTAATATATATTCTAATTACTTTTGTTCGTTTCAGCAATATACTTGATTTATAAAGCGATTTTCCTAGAATATTTTAAGCTTCCTTTTAATGTAAAATGATTTAAAACAAAGTATAGAATCTTGATGTTTGAAAGTAATATTTTTACAATACATCCGCAGATAAATTATGTTTCTAAGTAAATCGAACCAAGAATACTGACGTATATTTCTAAGTATAGGTAAAATTATAAATTTGTTGCGTAATAATTTATTTTCTCATAGTGTTTGTTGAAATTTCATATTTTCATTTAATCTTACATATTTGGAATATTTCATGTTAAATGAGTAAAAACTTTCTGTAGTAACCAAGTAATTATCCTAGAACCAATTAAATACTGTGTAAGGTTTGTTAAGTTTACTAGTTCAAAGAATAATACTTTATTTAATAACTTTTTATGGAAGTATGGGGAAGTTGTTTGAATGGAAGAGAAAAAACTAGGGCCATCCTTTTGATGTCGGATCCGGCAGCTAAATTATTGTTATGTCTGCTGTTTATTAACACTTTTCCATTAGGAACCAAATCGTATTGCTAAAATTACTTACACGAGCAGTCAGAAAATGAGTTCTAAGGAAAGAGCTGAAGAGTGACTTCTGTGTTAAACTTGCTTTAACCAAAGTTTTACCAGAACGTTTTAAATGCTCGAACAAGTATAGAATAATGATGGACGATAGATTTTAGGGCGGAGCGGGGGCAAAGAGGAGATGAAAAGTCGGACCGATCAAAACTATACTGAGCGAAGGTAATATCGAAAAAGTAGATGATTTTATAGAAACCTGGCCAAACTATCGATGACGAGTTTTGTTTTGAATTCTTGGAAAAAAACGACAACGACAGTTAGTCACGTATAGCATGAATATCGTTATGCAGAGTATAAATACGAAGGTATCGTGAAATATTCTCGACCAAACGTAGATGGCGATCAGAGTTCTAAATGGAGTTTATTTTTCGAAGCTGCAATTTATTATCATATGATTCACACATTTAATACGTCTTTATTTAAGTTCAAAGTAAGCATTTTGGTATATATGTTCAAATATTGTATTGATTTGTAACTGTTGATGAGATATTTATTATTACATGCTCTAAATGAACGATTGGTAGAATTTTTTCAAATGCCTCGTAAGAGCAAAAACAGTCTATTGGTTGGAAAATCAACTACCGTTTTCTGTTTCCAGTACTGGTCAACTATCTTGAGAAACCATTGATAACCATTGATAGTGACTATATTTGACAAATGCCTTTATGGCGTAAATATATCAGCTCACTGAACATTAATTGCGCAAATAGAAATATGGGTTCTATGTAATGAATTACTCCCATACACATACGAACTGAAATTAATTCCTCGTCTCAGATGATCTTACAATACGAAGAATATAAAACAATTTGAGCACCGGTAAGCTAAATGCATAGAGCTTCAAGGGGAGACAATGTTAAAACAATACATCGTAAGCTGATTTATTTGGCTTATTCAAAGACAATGTTAAAAAATAGACATTTTATTTCTTCTCCTAATTTTATTCGTCGGTGAAAAGAAACTGATGCGACAACAGTGAAAGTAATAAAGGGTCAGTCAACTTGACCCTCAATATTATATCAGATAAGAGAGATTACATTTATTGAAGTAAATATTTTTTTGTACAGATAGATTCATCGCATTTTATTCAACTGCTTTATTGTATGTCAATGTTTCGTAAGCATATTTTTAAAAATTGTCGTCAAAATACATAATCATTTAAATTGTTTTATACATTTTCCTAATAGATTATTATCTAAGTTAATAATGTATGCCACAGCGAATTTTGCTTAATAATTCGACATTTGTAAAATTAATTAAAAATGCCGGAAATGCAAGGTAAAACATCTTATCTAATTACTGTAATAAATTTACCTATATTTTAGCTATTGTTAATTGAAGTAATCGAAATAAACATGCATTAGAAATTTTCGTTTATCCAATATTTCGCAATGAAAAGAAAAACATAGCGAGATTGTCCTTGGTAAATAAAACTTTGAACAGTGTAGTTGTTGTCATAAACAGTTAGGACCAATCTTTAGATTTACCGTCCGGTTCAGAGGTAGTTGAGGTAGTTTTCCAACATTTTGCTTGTTAAAACTTTGTTACCCTTCCGCCATAGAGGAAGCTAAACGTGCATTTATCCACAGAAGCCGCGTGACTACTAACAACTCACCACCAAACTTTACAATTAACTAATCTAAACAAGATGTACATTTAGAAACTTTCTGTCCTTTTAACGACTTGGAATACTTACTTGTACTTGTGTAACTCGTACATATATTGCAGGAATTAATTGGTAATAAATTATGAATAATATTGGATTTATAACTTCTTTTTATTAAATTTTATTTTATGATCATTAAACAGTTTCTCTTTTTTGTGTACTGAAGTTTATACCAAAAATTGTATTAGAAACTTTTCTTAGAGAATACATCAAACAAAATGCGGGGCCTTACTTAAAATTCGAAAGCTGTAAAGCCTCAAGTGAAAACTATACAAGTTTAACAGACGTGCAGCTTGCAATCAGTGAATTTACGTCCAGCACGAATAACAAAAAGAACCCTCAGTCAAACTTACCTTGAATAACAATGAACGAAATTTTGTTTCCCCAACTTTTGTTGTATCCCAACTGAATCTCCCCTTCGACATCAAAAACAAGAAACTGATATTACGTTATTATTAAACAAAGGTTATTATTTTAATACATTTACTGTTTTTCAGGTTATGGAAAACAACAGCGACATTTAGAAAATAAATGCGTATTTACGCATGGAATTTAGCCGAATTATATTTACTATTGTATAAGCTTTACAGATAAGCCGTGACTTACTACCATGTTTAATGATTATTTTTAATTAAAACTGATTTTAAGAACTTGCAGTAGGATTAAAAAAATAATTTTCTAATCAACAAAAACATGCTCACATCAGTTACTAATAGAGTAATTCACTAAACGATTTCATTACGAGGATGATATGAAGGGGAAGATTTTCCGAAAGATGGTGTTAGTAGTCAAATACTAGCACCATCTTTTGGAAAACTGTTTGTTTTGAATTAATAAGTACATAGAATGTTAGAATTTTCACTAATATTATTTTTATTTTGATTAATGATCATAATTGTTTCATCACATAATAGCTTTTTCAGAAAATACTAAATTCTAACGTACAGTGTAAGAGTCAACTGTTGTTTATTATTTGTAATCTGTTTTATTATATTTAATTTTTTATTTAAATTACGTTTTGACATAGGTATATTAATCAACCTATGAATCACATTATTATATGATGATGAATTATATTGCTATATATATGTATATATTATAATTGCATCGCATATTACTCGTTGCGATGAATTGAGAATTCAAATCTATTAGTCATAAAAGAAAACATTTTTGTTATTGAACTATCAGGTTGTTACAAATGTAATGTCCGTTTTTTCCTTCAGTCTGAACTGAATCTCACCTGTGTGAAGACGAGTATGTTTTTGGTGAAAATTATTATTGTATTTGTAGAAAAGGGTATTTATTTTGAAGTGTGTACCTGTTCCATTTCTTGGAAAGATTAATACACCTGTCCTTGTCTCGCCTACGGACATGCTGTCGGCAAGAGATATTCGGGCAATTTACCTCTTTCAATTTAAAAAGGTATTAAATGCAGCTGCAGCAACGCGAGAAATTAATCAGACGTTCGGTGAAACCACGTGTAATGAACGCACATTACGGCGATGGTTTAAAAAATTCAGCGCGGGAAATTTTGATTTGGAAAATGAGCCTCGCTGATATGCGCGTAGCACCGTTAATGACGACGAGCTGCGTGTAGAAGTTGAAAGTAATCCGTCGACAACAGTGCGTAGCCTTGCAGAAACATTTCAAGTGTCCATTGCCACCATTAGTCGTCACCTTTCTTCGATTGGCAAAGTGAAGAAACTCGATCGATGGGTGCCGCACCAACTAACGGAAGCCAATAAGCTCCGTCGATTAGAGGTGGCTATCTCTTTGACTGATCGACAGAAAGTTGAACCGTTTCTTCATCGAGTGGTAACGTGTGACGAAATGTGGATACTTTATGATAATCGGAGACGGTCAGGACAATGGTTAGATCGAGGTGAAGCACCAAGACAGCATGCACGAGTATCACTTCATCCGCGAAAGATTATGGTGACTGTATGGTGGACCAGTAAGGGTATTATTCACTATTCATTTTTGTAACCTGGTGAAACCATCACGGCAACGTCCTATTGTGTCGTACTAGAAACTATGCATGGAAAATTGAGCCGCTTGCAGCCCTCACTAGTCAATAGACATGAACCCATACTTCTTCATGATAATGCAAGACAGACAATCCAAAAACTTTCGTAATTTGGTTACGAAATTCTCCCTCACCCACCTTATTCACCTGACCTTTCGCCAACTGATTTTCATCACTTAAAAAATAGGGACTTCCCTGACCGGGAGTCTGTAATAGCAGTGTTTGAGCAATATGTGAGTCGTCAATTTTTCAGCTTCCAGGCCGTTGGCAACAGACTATTGATGTAAATGGAGACTATTTTGCAGAATAAATATTTATATTTTTTTAAATTCAGACTTTTTTTATTCCTTACAAAATCGGACATTTCATATGTAGCAACCTAATGCTTAAAATTCAAAACCAATCCAATACTTGTTATATTCTAATTTTGCTGTCTTCTTTATAGTGACAAGTAAAATTTAGTTAATTACTGACATTTGATTTGAAAGCTATAACAGAGTGAATAAAGTGAGAAGAGAGCGAGAGAAGAATCGTTTCTTCTCTTAGGCATGGCTCTTTCAATATTTCTATATTTTGCTTTGTCCTTTGGTTTACTCCAGTTAATGAAGAAATATTGATTTAAATTATGCTAAGTATTGGCCATTTGATTTTCCACATCTTGCCCATCTTGCAGGCAATTTATGGATGCATCTCAAAAAAATTGTTTGTCTTTTGGGCAAAACTATTCATCGAGCCATTTTTCTAACTTCTTCGAAATTGGCGAAGTGTTACTCTGCAAGCGCGTGTTCCATTAATGCGAAAAAGTGATAGTTAGACAGGGCAAGAGTGCGGGTGCGATATTCAAGTGCTTTCTTGACCGTGTCTTCGGGCCTATTCTGCACGTTTTTCTATCAATGCATGGTTCAAAATGATAATTTGTTGTCGGTAGCGATCAGTATTAACTACTTCATTAAGTTTGAACAGTTCGTAATACACCACGATACTCTGGTTCCACCAAACACAGAGCACTGTCTTGTGATTAAAACGATTTGGCCTTGGAGCTGAAGAGACGGCCTCGCCAGGTGATGACCATGATATTTTACGCTTAGAGTTTTCGAAATAAATCCATTTTTCATCACCCGTCACTATTCGAAACTTGACATTTTCAAAGAGGCATAAATTTATGACAGTGTTACTTTTCCAAAATATAACATGTACACCTGGTACACCTGGTAAATTTCCTTCGGGCGATGATTTGAGCCATAGCTTTCTTCTTAAAGATGCTGCTTTATATTTTTTGCATCTCTTTTGCATAAGATTATTATTCTCGCTTCTATCTCTTTTGTTATCTGGAAGCGTGATAGAATCGTTTCAGTTTTTAATAAGGGTAAATAGTTTCGCCAAATACCCGAAGGATGCGGGCCGTCGTGTAGCAGCAATCGATACAAGTGAATGCATGCTATCGAATCGGTCTGCCGGCTCCTGTCGGACAGGCAGCTCTAGCGAGTACTGCATTCGTATTTTTTCCAGGCATCCATTGTAGCTTTAGTTGGGCTATAACCTTTTTGTTTTTGTCACCATTTTAAATTTTTGGTTTTGAGAATCAAATAGTATATTAATTTTTCTGGTGTATAGGACACACTATACAATATTTTATTACAGATAAATTATCTTCTTCCCTAAGTTAATTCAATCTTATTAAAAAATGAATTAAATATGTCTTTTTGAAAAGATTCACATCAACCACATTTCTTTAATCTTTTTTTTAAAATTTTGTATTGAGAGAAACCGCCATAACTCCTCGAGTTACTGGCTAGTACAGCCCTAGAAGAAGCACACGATATCTTTGAGGTAGGAATTACGAGCATTTTATCATTAATCTCTACACTAGTGTGTAGAGGGGCATAACAGTGTACATACATATCTCCCATGAAAAAAACGAATCCATTAAAAAATCACATAGAGCACATGTAAGCGTATTCTATAAGAATTTTAAAGAGCTTTGAAAAGCAGTATGTACAATCGCAGAAAGTTGTTCGTGCACCAGTTTAAGCTTTTACGTTTTACCTCGCGTGTTAAAGATTTAAAGGAGAATAAATTGTGAAACTTTTGATTCAAATGTTGTTTGAAATCGTTAAAATGTAAAAGAAGGGAAATAGGGTAGTAGTAAACATTCAAACACTTCAAGTTTGTAGTTCAACGTTTCTCTTAATACCGACACCAAGGCTTCTTTTCATTATCACACAATATTACGCCGGCGTATAGTTTTGGATAATTGGTTAAAACAATAGAAGAAAATTTAAGATACCTTAGAAGACGTACATATTATAACGCTAAAATCGAATATATTTAATAATAGCATTAATTAAATGAAAATTTGAAATTTAATAGAGCTTCCCATTAATAATTATAATCAGCCTTTGATATATTAATATTTTAGCATACAAATATCGTTTCAAATTTGTTACATAATTCAATATTTCTCTTAATATCGACACCGGGTTTCTTTACGTTAACACACAATATTACATGGGAGTATAGTTTTGAGGAATTAGTTAAAACAATAATAAAGAAGGAAATTTAGGATGCCTTAAGGGACATGTACATTATAACGTTAAATTTGAATGTGTTCATAGCATTAATTAAATGAAAATTTCAAGTTTCCTATCAATAATTTATAGAGCCTCTGGTATATTGACATTTTAATTGTATATAAATATAATTTCAAGTTCCTTATCTAACTTTTGAATTTCTCTTAAAGTCTTGGACAAAATGTATTAATTTTTCAGCTAACTGTCCTTGCGTCTTCTTTCAAAAATAAACTAGAACACTTATTTCTTACAACCCGTTAAGCAGATGTTATAAATATTTTATAGAACTAAAATCCAATACTGTTTTTATGTAGTAGAAAGAAAATCATCTAACGCAGATTTATTCATAATTTACTTGATTGTAGAAACGGGTCGATTTTAATCTTTTAATAGGACATTCTATATTCTTGGCACGTTTTTGAAGACAGACCGTTAACGTTATATGGCAGCACCATTATTGTGCACTCCCCCGCTATTTTTACCCCACATCTTAGACGTTTACTTTTCACCTCTTCGCGGAGTAAAGCTTTCTCCTTCATACGAATTATCTGTGTGTCGAAAGCACAGTTTTCTCTTTGATCAGTCTTGAATGTATGTGCATGTAGCAGCTTTACTAGTGATAAATTGGATTGCCTAATCTTTTAAGTAAACTTGAACATTTAGAACAATATTTATTTGAAAAAAGTTAAGTTAAAAGGGATCGCGACTAATTAATACGTACGCTATCATTCATGAAAATTTGGACAAGAAAGTATATTTTTTTGATTCGGGAATAGTATTTCTATATAAAAACCCATGCCAAACTACTTAACTAACAAAAGTAGTTGGAAAAATTATATTTAATATAAAAATATTGCTATGAGATTTAATGTAAAACACGTAACCTCGTCAACATAAACTCTGATAAGAGAAAGCAAGAATGCTATATAAAACGATGACGTTTTATTCATATTCGTGCTGATTATTACCGTTCAGTTAGTCTGCATATTATAGTGTTGTTGGAAGACAATAATATATATTTTAATAATAAGTTTCAGAATATTCCGGTCTGTTGTAACTAGTTG
The DNA here is from genome assembly GCA_031893035.1 of Dermolepida albohirtum. Taxonomy (NCBI): domain Eukaryota; kingdom Metazoa; phylum Arthropoda; class Insecta; order Coleoptera; family Scarabaeidae; genus Dermolepida; species Dermolepida albohirtum. The sequence continues at coordinate 118,564 of JAVIWB010006870.1, forward strand.
GAATTGCAAAACATATTGCCATAATTATAATAATAATGTATATATTTGCCCAACAGATCTTTACAATCCTATTACAGGACAACTTTTAAGTCTAATTACTTCTGCTTTTACTTACAGCGAATACCAAATTTTCTAAATACATTAAATACTAATTTACATTAATTTATTTAAGACCCACCAGCATAAAAAATATTGACACACGGTAAGTGCACTGACGTAAAATCGTTGGTAAAGGACTATAATTTATATCCACGGCTGTTAAATTATTAAAGTTATTACATATTCGGTAGATAGGTGACACAATCAGTACATTTGTCCTTGGAATGGGCAGGCGAAAGGTGTTCATTAGTCTAGTCGCTGCTGGGAACCAAAAAGTTTATCTTTGCCAGAATTTCAGGTGCGTCAATTCTAATGTTAAAGATGGTAAAGAAGTTTTATATCATTGTGCGCGTCTGGAGCTCTAAAATGGTTCTATGTTAAATGTAGTTAGTAAAAGTCCATAATATTATTACGCAAGATCGAGGACTCAAAAAGGAGAAAGATTCCAGAAATGGTAAACATGTTCAACAGAACGAGGTACACACACATTTTAAAGAAATATTCGGCTTTTCCTAACAATTTAATAAATGGGTGCCGCGATTGCTTACGATTGATCGAAAGTTCACTCGTTTGCGCATTTAAAATGAGTGTTTGGACCTTTATAAGCGGAATCCGGTTGACTTTTGTAGGCGATTTGTTACTTGCGATGAAACTTGGATACACTACAGTACACCCGAAACTAAACAACAGTCGAAACAATGGTTAGAAAATGTATCTGCACCTCCAGAGAAAGCGAAAACCACCTTATCGCCAAACAAGGTGATGGCATCATTTTTTGGGATTCAAAGGGTATTTTGCTCATTGATTACCTTCTTCAGAAAGGTGCCACAATAAACGGACAATATTATGCAGAACTTCTACAAAATTTAAATGTTGAAATTCGTGCTAAACGGCCAGGAATAGCAAAGAAAAAGATTCTATTTCACCAAGACAACACTCCCTCGCATGCCAGCACATTTGCGATGTCCAAAATCTACGAGTTGCATTTCCAATTAGTACCGCATGCGCCTTATTCGCCGGATCTAGCCCCTTCCGACTTCCACCTTTTTCCAAAATTGAAAACGGTCTTCTGGAATCGCATTTTAGAGATGGCATAAGGGCATTGGAGCACCGTTGGAACAAATGTATTGCTCTTTTAGGAGAATATATTGAAAAATAAAAATTATTTTGTATTTAAAAAATTCGTTTTTCTTTTCCATTCTCACTACTTGTCAAACTACCCTTGTAATAATGTATATATTTGTATCTTTACGATCTTATTACAGCACAACTTTTAAGTGTAATTACTTCTGCTTTGAACACCTAATTTTCTAAATACATAAAATACTAATTTACACTAAATACTTATTTGTAAGCCCCACCACAATAAAAAGTATAGACACATTTATACACTACAAACACGGTAAGTGCATTGACGTGAAATCGTTGGTAAAGGACTATAGTTTATATCCACGGCTGTTAAATTATTAAAGTTATTACATATTCGGTAGATAGGTGACACAATCAGTACATTTGTCATTGGAATGGGCAGGCGAAAGGTGTTCGTTAGTCTAGTCGCTTGCCTGGGAACCAAAAAGTTTATCTTTGCCAGAAATTCAGGTGCGTCAATTCTATAGTGTAGAAGATGGTAAAGAAGTTTTATATAATTGCGGTGTCTACGGAGCTCTAATGGTTCTATGTTAAATGTAGATAGTAGGTTAATATGGCTGTAGCCCCGAGGAGGATAGTTCCCAAACTGGCGAAAGAAGAGGTACTTTAGAAAACGCCTTTGCACTAATTACAGCACATGGATATGCGTTTTATAAAGAGGCGACCACGCCAATGACGCAAATTCGTGTTTCGATCTAACAAAGGCAAAATGAAGTGGTAGTATGCTGTCGATTGACGAGAAGGACTTGGTGGTTCTAATTATGAAACCCAAAGTTTTAATGCAGCATTGGATATATTATCTACATGGTTCAAATGTAATTATGTCACGTGGGGGAGGTTATGACAACAAATAAGTAAGAACACGTTCAAATCAATGGTCAATAACTTAATTGGTAATACAAAATAAATTGGGTATGTGCCTAAACCTGTTCGGAAATAATTGCAACAACGGTTGACAACTTAGGTTAGTAGTCGACACCATCTGTTGTAAGTTAGTATGGTTAAACGTAGCACGAGTAAAAGATTGACACTGATATATTGAAGACTATAAAGGCATGGCAGTACGAAGACTGAACGAATTTTTTGATTGATGTGGGAAGGCGTGCTGTAATAAAAGAGAACGAATCAGGGTGTTTTTTAGAAATTTTATTTTCAATTAGTCTAGTAGAGCGGTATAATACCCGTGGTGGTTTGGTAATTGATACCATAGTACGATAATGATTCTCATTTAATTTCAAAAAATTGTAGACATTACCTTACCCGCCAGTGAATATGTCTTGGCTTTCTTTGGGAGGAGGTTTACCATGGCGTCGATTCTTTTTGGCTTGGATTCAAAAATATAACGGTAAAATAAATTTTCATCAACCATAGCAAATCCTCGCAAAAAATCAACTTAGTTTTAACTCTAAGTTATTGTTTCGGTATCGTGTTCTTTCATATTTTCGACCACGATTCAAAATTCGTGGCATCCGTTTTCTAGTAGTTTGGACATTCCCAATTCTACGCTAGCCTGCCTTCTTGTCAATAAAATACTATTCATTTCATTAATCCTTTCTAGAATTGTTGCAGCTTTTGAAAGTTCTGGTAGCGCATAATATTCGTTTCTTATATTATCACGCTTAAATTGCGCAAACCAGACACAAATCGTGGCTTCCTTGGGAACATTGTCACATTAGGTAACATTTCCGATGTGGTTAGCTCTATAAATAAATACTGAGTTGGATCATAAATTGCGAGTTTATAAATTTTGTGATCTTCCCGTTAAAGAGTTTATTGGCACTGCTGTTACTTCCGAGTTAAATATCACAAATTTCACTTGTCATCATAAAAAAATGGATGAAGTTCTTCTGAAAGGTGATGATAGAAGTCGAGTCTAACATTCGTCATTCTTGTGCAAATACTAGTTTACAGATGAAGAAAAAATATAGTTTTCGTAATTCTAAAACGAAAACAAAATATGGTTTAATAAAAAATTTCTCTTTATTTATAGATTTTAACTCGTGTGTGGAAGTTCTTCTGTGTGAAAAAACGATTTTATTTAATTGTACTTCCCAAATAGTCTTCCTTTTAGCTGAGATACTAGTTACTTATGAATATTTTTCCTAAAAATTGCTTTACTTTCGTAGCCTAAGTTTCAGAAATTAAAAATATTCAAGATATTAGTTGATTCCTTGAAATTTTAATTTAACAATCTTTCTGATACGTTAAGTTGTCCATTCTCAGTTTATGTATTAGCACTGGCATCTTGAAGCTATCAGTTAGAAGCATGTTATTCATATGTAAATTATCTATGGATATTGGAAGATGGAAAACAGTAGCCTATGCTGATGTTGTAATAACTACGGAGAGAATCGGATTAGCAATGAGGATTGATAAAAAGAGAGCAATCTATAGAACAAACAAAGAGAAACGTTAAAAAGGCGAGAAAGAAATATAAAACTAATAGTAAATCATGAAAAATGTTTAATATAATGGTATTTGGTATTAATAATTCATAAATTTTGTACTCGACGTAACATAAACATTTATTATTTTATTGAATTTGATTATTAAACATCATCGCGATATAATTTATTAGAACAGAAATGGGATTTTTCGATTTTTAGATTTCGTTCGGAAAATATTATGAAAGTAGGGAGTTAACGGACTGCTATAGTTGACTAAATAAAATTTTTCAATTTAAATTCTCACATTGACAATAAATCATCGAATGCGAAACCATTGCACTGAAATTTAATAAAAGCATTAATGCTTGGGGTCTGAGCGCCAGAAGATAACCTGGATTCAATTTTCTGTTATATGTGGATCGACCATTTCTAATAAACTGCTTGTTTCCGTTTGCCACTACCGAACTAAATGTACTTTCAAGCGGCTACAGTTTTTGAAATGGAATGCAAGATTTGTTGATAATTGATATATTTTCATAGCTACGCTTTTAGAATTTATGAAATTTTAAGTAGTGTTATTAATGAATAATATCATATCTCCCTCTCTCGACCAATACATAAATGTATTGACCGACAAAGCAAGAACGCTTCTATCTCACATAGATCGGAGACTATGTTTCCAGTGTGTAATAGACAGAAACTTACGTCTAGGCTTTATGCCAATTAAAGAATGTTAAAAAGGAATCATTCTATTATTAATAACACCCTATCAACTACATATGTTTCATCGAATTCACGAATCGTCAGGTTGATTTGTGTTATTAATGAACGATTCCTTCAGAGTGCTTATCATATCATTTCGATACAGAAAATAATGAATAATATCATATCTCCCTCTCTCGACCAATACATAAATGTATTGACCGACAAAGCAAGAACGCTTCTATCTCACAGATCGGAGACTATGTTTCCAGTGTGTAATAGACAGAAACTTGCATCTAGGCTTTATGCCAATTAAAGAATGTTAAAAAGGAATCATTCTATTATTAATAACACCCTATCAACTACATATGTTTCATCGAATTCACGAATCGTCAGGTTGATTTGTGTTATTAATGAACGATTCCTTCAGAGTGCTTATCATATCATTTCGATACAGAAAATAATGAATAATATCATATCTCCCTCTCTCGACCAATACATAAATGTATTGACCGACAAAGCAAGAACGCTTCTATCTCGTCGAGAGAGGGAGATATGATATTATTCATTATTTTCTGTATCGAAATGATACGATAAGCACTCTGAAGGAATCGTTCATTAATAACACAAATCAACCTGACGATTCGTGAATTCGATGAAACATATGTAGTTGATAGGGTGTTATTAATAATAGAACAGTGTTATTAATGTTTAAGAAAGAAATAGCTGAAAGTTAATAAGTTTCCATGTTTCATAGTATCTTAAACTTAAGCTCCTTATTATATTCTTTGCATTTACTAAAGATTGGAAAAATCGATATCGTCATGTAAATGCATATTTTCATTCGCGAAACCAGACGGCCTTGCTTCTGGAGGTCAAATGCTAGTTTGTGCGAAAAATTCTGCTTTTTCGTATTTTTATAAAATTGTTTTTGATATACTTAAAATGTTTTCATTTGTAAACTATTATTTTTGTTTAGTAGTCGATATTAATGATGTTATTTCAAACTATATAAAACAAAATATTGTAAAAAAGACGTTAGAAGAATGTCTGTATGTTAAATAAAGAGACACGAGATACTATAGTTATTCATTAATATTTACAATGTTGAAAATTTATTTCCATAAGGAAATTACTGTCACATACACTC
>JAVIWB010006871.1:0-125420 GCA_031893035.1 Dermolepida albohirtum
GTTGTACCAAAAAAAGAAAAAGTAATTTTTAATAGAGAGACTAGTTGAATGAATTAATCAAAAAGGTTAAATAAAACCCCCTTTCCACAATAATGTTCGTATTCGGTACAAGTATTTTAATACCTAAGTTGTCTTTATCACCAGATAATTAATTATGATGTCGCACCTGGATCCGCTGTAAAACTGACACAGAAACAAATCCAAACACACTCAGTGTGTGTTTGGCTTTCGACGGTTGGTGTCTGGTACGGATTTGTTTCTGTGGGAGTTTTAACGCACATTAAGTGCCACACTGTGATTGATGACTTAGTTATTGAAATGCGTATACAGAATACGAACATTATTAGTTTATTTAACTTTTTTGATTAAAGAAGAAGTAATACAAGGTTTTCCAATAAGAGTGGTATGATTTCTTTAAAAAAAAACACACTTATTGTTAAGAAAATTCAAAAGTTTTTTATTTAATGTGCAATCGATACAATTAAGTTCTAAATAAAACGTCATTCAAATGGCCTCCACGACTTCTTCTGCAGGAACGAATTCGGTGAACCCAATTTTCGAGCACTTTTTCCACTAAATCTAGTCGTATGTCATGTCAATATTGACTTGTAAAGCTTGAAGAGAGTCCATTTTACTATTTTATTTCCGTAAAGGAAAAAGCTGCTGCGGCTCACAAAAAAGATATGTGAAGTTTATGGTGCTAATTGCTTAACAGAGCGCACGTGTCAGAATTGGTATAAAAAATTCCATTCTGGAGATTTTTCCCTCAAGATGAGCAACGTTCTGGTTGACCTACTGAAGTTGATGATGACCAAATCAAAGTCATAATTGAAGAGGATCGTCATATAACTGTTCGAGAGGTTGCGGAGAGGCTACATGTATCGCACACAACAATTGAAAAACATTTCAAATGTCTTGGGCTAGTTAAGAAGCTTGATATTTGGGTACCTCACGAATTGAAAAAAATTCATTTAACTCAAAGAATCAACTTTTGCGATATTCACCTTAGACGAAATGAAACCGACCCTTTCTTAAAAAGAATCATCACTGGTGATAAAAAATGGGTCCTGTACCGTAACATAGTTCGAAAACGATCATGGAGCAAACACGATAAACACGATAAATTTTGTTTTCAAAATCGTTTTTAGAACCTTCAAAAAAGTTAATGAGCGCGCTCCAATTACTTTAAAATCACAATTTTGAAAATTTCATCAATTATTCGGTCTAGTTTTTGATGTAGATTATTGATCGCAAACGTTGATTGCCAATTCCGAAATAGTTTCCTTGAAATATTAATAAACTCACACATATTCCAACGTATTGTTTAACATTATTACCAGCGTAGGTGTAATAGTTTGTTTTCATTATCCATACACCATTAATTATTTAAAGTGGACCGCAGAACACATGCCTTTGCGCTAGATTAATCGCTTTACAATGGAACAAATACCTGCGTCAAATTAATTCGACCAGTGGCTAACGGCGCACTGTTTTTGATTTCCGTCGCCCGATCGATTAGTTACAAGAACATTTTAATATTGAAACGCAAAAGTTTGACGGATGTTTCTTCGGTAATTTCTCGCGGATACCTCGACTACCTTTCCGAGAATTAATTGAAATCGAAAACTTTTTACAATTTTTCATCTGTTCTTAATGTTGGAATGAGATTAATTCTTTTTGTAAGATGAAGAATATATTGGTTCTTTTTTGTGATTATACCCCAGACCATTATTCTGATATCATTAATAGCAATACTAATTAAAAAGTAAGTAAGTTGTTTTTCGTCCACCATTGGTTTCCATGCAACTTCCATGCCGGTTTTGAAATTTTTGCTTTATTTTTTTGAAAAGTTCCTTGTGGAATATTTCTAGACTCGTCGACACTTTTATTAATTGAGACTTACTACAGATTTTTAAGTAGTCGCAAAGAAATAAGTCCAGCGATCGTGGCAATTCTTTGATTTTTGCACGTCTACCAATTTAGGGATATGCAAATCTTCGGTTGGAAGAAAAGTTGATTTCGTCGAGCATTTGATTACCTTCTTCATCTCTCTAGTTTCCAGTTTCTTCAGTTGGTAACAGAATCGACTGTTCTCCAACACAGACATCGTCATTAGTGTTTGATTAATGGATATATTGAGTTGGCAACTAAGTACTTTCGGTTTTTACTGATAGAGAGCGTTGCTTTATTTTTTGTATAACGTATGTTAGTACAGACACATTGACGTAACTTCAGAAGCAAGTAGTGTGTGATTTTTATTAAAGCTATTAGTTGTTGGGTAATTTTAAATGGAGTGCAGAAACGAACATTTTCGACATATTTTACTATTTTATTTCCGTAAAGGAAAGAAAGCTGCTGCGGCTCACAAAAAGATATGTGATGTTTATGGTGCTAATTACTTAACAGAGCGCACGTGTCAGAATTGGTATAAAAAATTCCATTCTGGAGATTTTTCCCTCAAAGATGAGTAACGTTCTGGTCGGCCTACTGAAGTTGATGATGACCAAATCAAAGTCATAATTGAAGAGGATCGTCATATAACTGTTCGAGAGGTTGCGGAGAGGCTATATGTATCGCACACAACAATTGAAAAACATTTAAAATGTCTTGGGCTAGTTAAGAAGCTTGATATTTGGGTACCTCACGAATTGAAAGAAATTCATTTAACACAAAGAATCAACTTTTGCGATATGCACCTTAGACGAAATGAAACCAACCCTTTCTTAAGAAGAATCATCACTGGTGATGAAAAAATGGGTCCTGTACAGTAACATAGTTCGAAAACGATCATGGAGCAAACACGATAAACCAGCTCAAACCACATCGGAAGCTGAATTGCATCCAAAAAAGATCATGTTGTCAGTTTGGTGGGATTGCAAAGGTGTTGTGTTTTCTGAGCTGCTTCCAAGGAACCAAACGATCAATTCTGATGTTTACTGTCAACAATTAATAAAACTGGATGAAGCAATCAAAGAAAAACGGCCAGAATTGTCAAATCGAAAAGGTGTAGTTTTCCACCGAGATAATGCAAGGCCTCACACATCTTTGACAACTCGTGGGAAACTATTGGAGCTTGGCTGGGAAGTGATGCCACATCCCCATACAGCCCTGATCTAGCACCATCTGATTACCATTTATTTCGAAGTTTGCAGAATTCTTTGAATGGTAAAACTTTCACAAATGACGATGACCTTCACTCGCACCTGGTTCAGTTTTTTGCTGATAAGGACCAGAAATTTTATGAGCGCGGAATCATGCAGCTGAAAGAAAGATGGCAAAAGGTCATTGGGCAAAATGGAAAATATATAATTGATTAAAAACTATTCTTTGTTTAAAAAAAAAGTGTTTTATTGTATACTACAAAACCGAAAGTACTCAGTTGCCAACCCAATAGGTCTAACTATTGTATCACTGGCCTGGAACTTTCAATAATTCACATTGTGTTTGCTCATATGCTCATTTAAGTAGAAAATGTTCTGGTCACCAAAGCAAGCATATCTTAATAAAAAATTTAATTCCGTCATAACTTCACGAAATTCTAGTCGCCCGTCGTAATTGCATCCACTTCTTTTGCTTCGACCTGATACAAAGAGATGATTGAATCCATGGTAAAATTCTTCTTTAATCATCGCTATTTTATCTACTATCTTATTTCTGTGCATTTTCCTATTCACTACTGATCGAGTTACTTCAAATTTTGGCACTGGTTCTCGTACATATTTATGCTCCATATTTTTACCTTGATGTCGTTAATTGAAACCTCATGCTGTGGTAGGAGCACATTGCACCATAAATGAAGATAATTTCCACCCTTTCAGCAATAGCAAACAATGTTTTCAGGAAAATAATGCTGGGAAAGTTGAAAAATTGGAGAAAAACGATTGTAAATTTTTAGGTAAAAATGTCAAATCTAGATTTTATTTTAAAGCCTAAGTGTTCACAAATTTATTATTCGTATCATAATATAGATCTCATTTAATCATTTTTAAAATAGTAAATAAAAAAAGTAAATATAAAGGGTTTTCCAATAAGGACTTGACAACTTTTTTTCAAAATAAAATGCAGACCATTTGAGATATTTCAAAAACTTTATTATCGGGTTGAAGTACAATCAAAACATTTATGAATGGAACTCGACTTCGTTCATATGGCCATCGCGGGCACGTTTGCAGCGATCGATTCGTTGGACCCAATTTTCAATAATTCGGCCACACAATTCGGCCGAAACGGCTGCTATTTCGCGTTCAATGTTGGCTCTGAGCTCTTCCAACCTTGCCGGCTTGTTGGCATAGACCAGTGACTTGACGAGGCGGCCAATCGACTGGTCCATTTCTTGAGATAACACGCTCTTCAAACTTACTCTTCAATAAATCGATTGTAACGTGTGCTGTGTGGCTTGTGGCACCGTCCTGCTGAAACCACATGTTGTCCAAGTCCATATCTTCCAATTCGGGCCAAAAACAATCGGTAATCATGGCGCGATAACGATTACCATTCACAGTAACGTGACGATCATTATCGTCGACGAAAAAATATGGCCCTATGACGCCGTCGGCATGCAAACCGCACCAAACAGTTATTTTTTGTGGATGAAGTGGTGTTTCATGAAGCACATGTGGATTTTCACCCGACCGATAATGCATATTTTGCTTATTGACGAACCCATTGAGCCAAAAATGAGCTTCGTCACTGAAAATGATTTTGCGATGAAATTGATCATCTTGGCGCATCTTTTCCAGAGCCCAATCGGAGAACGTACGTCACTTCAAATGGTCCATCGGCTTCAATTCTTGAGTCAGCTTGATCTTGTATGGGTGTAAACTAAGATCCTTACGCAAAATTCGCCATAAAGTGGTCTGGGCGATGCCCAACTCTTGAGAACGCCGTGGAATTGACTGATTTGGATCATTTACTACGGACGTTTCAACGGCAGCGATATTTTCAACACTTCGACCAACCCGTTGTCTCACTGGCACGGCAACATCACACACCGAATATGTAGACTGAAATTTTTGCACTAAACTTGTTACTGCCTGTCTACTAGGGCGAGAATTACGACCGAAAATCGGAGTTAACGCTCTTAAAGTAGCGGTCACCGACTCCGAATTTCTGTAGTAAATTTTTATAATTTGCAGACGTTGTTCGTTGGTATACTTTACCATGATGAAAATGTTAAGTTTACTGAATAAATTGACGGTGACAGTTCGATGATTAGTGAAAGGGTGCGTTCACAAGTTGAATTAAAGGTTGTCAAGTCCCTATTGGAAAACCCTTTATAATACGCCAACGTAATTATAAAAACATTAACTTTCATTTGAGGTGCTATACGCTACATTATTCCATTTAAAACTTTTTTTGAGGTAGGAGGGACGGTTAGTTTCGTATTAGGATGCAGATATAAATACCATAATTGTATTTAGTAGGTCAAAATATGCCACCTTAAAAATAAAAATAATTGAGTTTTTGGAAATTTTTATTTTCGTTTTGGTTTTTGAAAATTTTCAGATGGATCGTTTTCAAAAAAAATCACACGGTATACATGATTGATTTCGTTTTAATACTACTAAATGACCCATGAGAAAAATAAACAACCCAATAACTAAATATACGTGAACCGAATATAATACATAAATACGTCATATATAATGCAATTCAAGAGATAACAATCTGCGTGTTCGGAAACAGACAAAACGTGCCATAAGAAAAACAAATATTACCGCATCAGGTGTTGTTTGTTTAGTAGCCATCTTCGTTCAACCTCTTCTTTTACTGAACACATTCTCTTTCTTTTTTCGATGTTTCGATGTACAAATAACGGCACTTGCCGATCTGCGGTTGTTCCATTGCCAGCGTACATATATTGCTGTACGATGTACGCTCAATATATTAAACTTTCTTTTCAAAGCGGTCGCTTTATTGTCTAATAAATGCGCCATCGGCAGACGTGTACGCCACCTGAATTAAAGAGGAGGTACTGTAATATCGCTGCCCGAGGCACCCGAACAAATTGACACCATAATTTGGGGAATTGATTATAATCGCCTGTCATAGTTCCGATATAAAATGAAATTGTGAGAATAATGGCTGTTTAATTGAGGATTCTTTTTAATATTTGCTACCTTAACGCAAGATTAATTAAATAAAATTGTGAAAACACAGAATTAATTGTTAATAATGGAAGTTAATACAATATTCGAGATGTAAAGCGTATATTTTGCCTGCGCTTAAGTGCTAGAAGTGACGAGGGATTTTAAAGAGAGAAAAACCAATTAAGACTATTGGAATTAACACACCAAGTGGCCCTTTCGGCGAAAGGTAGGATTGAACTTATTACGGCCCTGTGCAATGAGTTACAAAATGCTTAAAAGTAGAAAACATATTACGGCTCTGTCCAATGAGTTACAAAATGCTTAAAAGTAAAAAACTTATTACGGCCCTGTGTAATGAGTTACAAAATGTTAAAAAGTAGAAAACATTATCAAAGTAGGCTTCTTTCATTTTCTAAAACATCAATTGTCACAAATTATTTACTTGACTTTGACAGAGCTTCAAAATTGTGATGTTATTAACGAGCCTTGAATGTCACACTGGATGAAATGGAAGAGCAAATATTTGCGATCAAATTGTGTCTTCGTTTTTGCAAAATCCCTAACGCAACCTTTTTACATGGTTGAGATGCTTTTCAGGGCGATCGTCTCTGGCAAGATCTGCTTGTTATCAATTACATAAAGATCATCAAAATAGTTGGCGAAGTTACGAGTTACGAAGCTTCGCAGGGGATCCAATTAGTGCTCTACTTGAGGCAATGATCAATTTCTGAGCAGATTCCGCACATATCCACGTTGAGCTACTTCACAACTCTCAAGGGTGACTGAAACATTCGTTGGGAAGTATTTTTGAACTTTTGCGCAAGCATCTGAACCAGTTTAGAGCTTAATCTGGTGCGTAGACTCCATACTATCTTCTTCAGTTTCAGTGCAACAAACAGTAGCATTAGTTGAGCCCTGAAGATGTCCCATTCGAGTGGGTACGAAACGTCGGCAGTTATACCAGTGACGCGGTTCCAGCCCGGAAGCCCAGAAGGAGAAAGTTTAGAGCTTCTTTTGCTAACACAACTATCTATGTTCAAGAAGAAAGTGAGGAATGGTGGAAGACATTTATTACCAGAGATTTTCATCTCTGGTAATAAACATCTTCCACCATTCTTCACTTGCAGGTGAATCGTGATTTGGAGATGAAACAGAAGAGCACGTACTAGAGATTTTCATCTCTAGTAATAAACGTCTTCCACCATTCTTCACTTCCAGGTGAATTGTTGTGATTTGGCGATGAAACTGAAGAGCACATAATAATTGTTACCATACTTGGTTCAGGACTCATACAAGGCCGTTTGGTTGTTGGTACATGCGTATAACAAATCCTATCAGCTGTAGTTATAACATTTTTTCAATTACAAGGGAACGATGTATGTGCATAAGATCTCAGATGGCACAATAGTAACCACTAATTACTATCAAGAAGCTTTGCATCAGTTAACGAGCGTGATAAACCTAGTTACATTAGTTCGGAAAATATCAATTACTTACTACTTTATGATTATTTGTAATTACCAGGGTATCTAAGAAAGGTAAGGGGTCATTGTTTCCTTTTTCTGCCGCGAATTTAATCACCGCGAATTTTGAATTTAATTGCCTAACAAGATTGTCACACTTATGTGTGTAGAAACGGCGAAAATATCATCTACATACCTAATTCGTACTCTTGCAAAATATTTCGCGTTATGTATAAGTTCTATTTCAAAATGACTCGTGAAGAAATTCTCTATAAATGGAGAAAGACAATCGCCCGTTACTGTTCTTTTTTGTTTATAGAATTTGCTTTCTAATTGGAAACAATTTTGAGACGTACATAGGGTTACCAATCGCAAATATTAATTTTCTTTTTCTGGTTGAATCTTTTTTTTATAAAGATATATTGAAAGTGGGAAACATATTAAATTGTGAAATACCAGGTCGGCTGAAAAGTCCCCGGTCTGACACATAGATAGCATTACTGTTATTAAATCCATATGTTTTTAAGATAGTACTAACCTTCAAACGAAACGTGTCAAAATTTGACAGCAATCCGACCATTAGTTACTGAGATATTGCGTTAAGAGTGAAGCTACTTTTGTTATTTAAAAAAATAAAAAAAAAAGAATTTCGTGTGCTGATAAAGTACTGCTTTTTGAAGGGAAAAAATACCGTTGAAGCAAAAGCATGGCTTGATGAGGAGTTTCCGGAAGTTTAAACATGAGCACCGAAGACGGCGAACGCAGTGGACGACCAAAAGAGGCTGTCACCGACGAAAACATCAAAAAAGTTCGCAAAATTATTTTAAATGACCGTAAAGTAAAGTTGATCGAGATAGCTGACATCCTAAAGATATCGAAGGAACGTGTTGGACACATCGTGCATGAATATTTGGGCATGCGGAAGCTCTGTGCAAAATGGGTGCCGCGCGAGCTCACATTCGATCAAAAACAACAACGAGTTGATGATTCTGAGCTGTGTTTGAAGCTGTTAAATCGTAATAAAACCAAGTTTTTGCGACGATATGTGACAATGGATGAAACATGGATTCATCACTACACTCCAGAATCCAATCGACAGTCAACCGAGTGGACTGCACGCGATGAAACGGCTCCAAAGCGTGGAAAGACGCAACAGTCAGCTGGAAAAGTTATGGCGTCAGTTTTTTGGGATGTGCATGGAATAATTTTCATAGATTATCTTAAAAAGGGCCAGTCCGTCAACAGCGACTTATACAGCGTTATTGGACCGTTTGAAGAACAAAATCGCAAAAAAGCGGCCCCATATGAAGAAGAAGAAAGTGCTGTTTCACCAAGACAATGCACCGTGTCACAAATCAATAAAAACAATGGCCAAATTAAGTGAATTGCGTTTCGAATTACTTCCCCATCCACCGTATTCTCCAGATGTGGCCCACAGCGACTATTTCCTGTTTGCAGACCTCAAGAGAATGCTCGCCGGGAAGAAATTTAGCAGGGATGAGGAGGTGATCGCCGAAACTGAGGCCTATTTCGAGGCTAAAGACAATTCGTACTACAAAAATGGTATCTAAAAGTTGGAAGAACGCTATAATCGGTGTATCGCCCTCGAAGGCAACTATGTTGAATAATAAAATCGAATTTTGCCAAAAAACTGTGTTTTACTATGTTAGACCGGCGACTTTTCAGTTCGACTGTTAAATCAGTGTGTTTGGTTTTTAACAAGCAAAGTGGTGCGGATTTGTTCGCATTTTACTGTGGATTCAGGTGCGTTTATGATTAATTATCTGTTGATGATGACAACATAGTTGTTAAAATACGTTCACAGAATACGAACATTGATGTGTGCGGTAAATGGTTTTATTTTCCTCTTTGATGAATTCAATTAACAACAGTCTCCATGAAAATAAAATTAGTTTTAATTGTAAATCCATTTCATTATAAAATATTACTTATATAACAGAGTTTCGTGAAAAAGATGTAGTTTAATAAAAGAACCTTGACTTCATCCTAACACTTTTTTAAACGAAAATGTGAAACATTCAACTAAATTTTAATTAAAAATGCCTAAATATTTTGCGAATATATTTTACATATTGCCAGTAATATATACATTTAGAATATGATTTTTTACATGTGCTATCAGTATAAATAATTTATAGGATTATTTATATGTAAATGAAATTGCTGGTATATAAATTTAGGAAAAAAATTAGCTGTTTTATGTCTTCAGAATGACTGGTTCTTATTACATTTCTTTATACAATAGAAATATTTTATAATATAATTTCTATATTTGTGTGAATTATTATAAAGTAGATTTAATAGTAATCTTTTTTTCTTCTTTTAGAAAAATAAGTATAACATAGATGATAAAAATTATACTGGAATAAAACGTTTACTAAACAAAGTATTAAATGCTATCAATTTTAAAAATCTCACGTTTGCCACGGGGGGACGTTTATGCCTATATACACGTGTGTAGATAAGAGGCAAACAAAGTTTTACAAAATGCCTTTTGTAACTCTAAATACTGGTTTATGAAAAACGATATTTTCGTTCATGAAAATAGCCCCTCCCCCGTATTTAATTGAAAAAATCTTAATCATTACAGCATAAATTTAATCACCGAAGGTTGACATATAACCCCTTTCCCCATTAATTCCAAATTAATGTGGAAAGGGGTTATATATCAACCTTTGCACCGAAACTCTCTGAAAGTAACATGGCGCAATGTCATAAGGAAATGACCCACTTCCTGGAGAACAATTTAAGTTGCGTTTCCTGAGAACAAAATCTCATCATTTCCTCGGCGCATCCACCAGAATAGTATTGTTGCTTGACTCTTTACTCTGGTTAAATAAATTGTTAGTTGACCATTGGAAAAATGTCTTCTCTAACTCATATACACTCGAATTTTTCACAGTATTCTCAACGTATACCACCAGCAGAGTTTCGTTAACTAATTTGCCGAATTTCATTTAAATTTATTATTATTATTATTTGATCGTCAGTTTTTCCACCAACTACTAGATAATGAGTACCTCTCTAAGTTTTAAGTTTAGGTACGAGCTAGTTTAAATATATTGAGACTCGAACACTCATTTGATTTCGATACAATTATAACAGATTACCATCTATAAACACTACTTTTTTTCTGTCTCAAGTAAGCTTCGAACCTAAGTCGTCCGCTTTCGGGTTAGATGCTCTCAAACAGGCTTTGGTAAATCAATTGGTAGAGCACTAGTTCAGGAAGCGGGAGATGCGGGTTCGAATCTTATCTGACCCAGAAAAACAAACGAAACCATATTTAGTACGCAAATAAGTAATTTAAATAAATAATCACTTAAGGTTAAATAAATAAGTTGAAAATGATATGAAACACTGGAATTTTGTTTAACTAAGCTCGTAGATCCAATAATAATAAAAGCGTGTTTATTTTTATTTCTATTTACTGTTTTTAATTACCGTCTTGACCCTATATGTTGCTCTACACATCGTAAGGATGATTCATGAATATTTTTTCCACATAAAATTCAATTTTACATTTTTAATTTTAATTACATAATTATTTTAAAAATAAACGAGACGTCATTTTTATAAATTTTTCATAACGAAAAATTGTTAAACTTTATTAATAAACCAACTTGAACAAAAATGAATTTTTCCAAAGGTGCAATAAAATATTGATTCAGTTTAAAACCGAAAATCGTTATGGATTTTATATGGTAAGCCGTGTACTTTGACGTGTCAAACTTTAAAATTATTTTCTCCGGGTGCTAAGACCTGTATTAAAAGTTCCACAGGAAATTTGCGAAATTCTTACGCCCCTCTGCAATATTGCCGGAATTTTTAAGGAAATGGAATGCAGGCGCTATGGCGTTGTTATAAAACTTTAAAAGGTAATTTATAATTTTAAATTACACATTATAAATTTGAAATTGGGAGATCCGGACGTTTTTTCATTTAATAAAAAAAACAACCGCTGCATTGTATATAATGGCAATTTTGTTTTCTGTAACGAAAGATAAAATTATATAAATTCGTAAACTGTAACATTTAAGTTGAATGTTTTGCTGCGGAGAGTTTGTTATCTGTGGCAGATCGAGGACAAAATATCCATATTTTTGCAATAAATTTTAATTATATCTTCCTTCTGTTTCTGTTTTAACAATATAGGAATGGTTTTCTCAACACTGCTTCAATAAAAAATACGTGGTTTAATCAAAAAAAGCGATATCTGTATGACGTTTATTATAATAATAATAATAAGCCTTTATTGTCCAACAGATTGTTACAATCCAATAACAGGACAAAAAAATATATATATAAAAAATATAAATCATCAGATAATCAAACAATAGTAACTTAATTAATGTTCACAGTGCTTTAAAAGAAGAAAAAAAAAGAAAAAAGAAAAATGAAAATAAGGATATAAATGAATATAAATATAGTTATACACACAATATTATACGTTTATTATACGCGTATTGCACAAAGACCTTCATCATTTTTTACAAAAAGTTTTTCACCTGCTCATGAAGTCATATCTTTATTAATCTGGCTCATACATGTCCACGGTCGTTGTCTATACCTTCTTCATCTTGGCTTCTGCGCTGGAACCACGTTTTCGCCAATACTGACACCGACGTTTCGTCACTACTTGTATAGGACATCTTTAGGGCTTAACAGTCGCGCTGAAACTGGTGCAAGTCAGCAGTGGGGGAGTTAATTTAGGAATATTGATCTCGGATCAATGATTAACGATTACAGTTGAGAAGTTTGGAAATTGTCAGGATTGCCTGGTGTTGTGTAGAAGATAAATATTTTCCTCCATCTTCTGTATCTCCAAACTTCTCAATCGTAATCGTAACGCTCCATTAACCCCTGACCAATATCCCTGTATATGGTAAACTCTCCCACCGCAAACTTACATCAGTTTCAGTGCGATTGTTATGCTCTGAAGATGTCCCATACAAGTGCTGAAGAAATGTCGGTGCCAGTATTGACCAAGACGTGGTTCCAGCACAGAAGCCGAGATGAAGAAAGTCACATCTTTATTGTTATATTTATTAAATTATTCTGGTCGTGTAAGGAGAATGGAACAAGTTATGCCACCATAAGACGAGACAATAACAGCTCAGAGAAGCATGATTTTAGCAAACCGAAAAGATTGAAACAATATAGAAGGGTATAGGAAAATTTGGTGAAGTTAGTCAATGAATAAATTGTAAAATGTGAATCAAGACAAGATAATTTGCTCTTTAAAATGCATTCAATTTCGATACATCTATCAAAATCCGCGAAATTAGTATTTTTGTGGCAAAATCAACTATTATTCCTTCAAAGAAAAAACCTTTATAATTCTTTATCTGCCACTTATCTATGTACACTCAATTTGTATCCTAATTTACAGCGCCAAAAATAAAAGATTTTCTTAAATTATTAATTATTCCGTATCCCTTCAGCTGCTTTCGTTCTGGAATTATGGTCCGAAAGCAAAACAATTGTTCATTAACAAAGACACCTTCCACCCTTTTCGAGTAGGTCCTAGTCGCCTCTATTATCCTTCCAGTATCTCCCTAATCCGCCTCCCAGGTAAAATTAAGTCCATTTAATCGAATTAGGACGCAAACGATTTGATCCATATATTTTATTCGAAACCACCATTAAATTCTGTTATAGTTTAAATATTTATATAAATGTTAATGTATATTTGTCCAAGGTCCGGCAATAGTTTCTATTCAGTGTCACCTTGATTGTGATATTATAACCTTATATTTTTTCGCTTATTTGGAATTCCATTTCAATATTCAATGCCTTCATAATTCATGTCGGCGATGTATAAATAAATCTCTATATTATTAGTTTAAAGACATTCAATTAAAGATTTAATCATAGCACATTGTT
This sequence comes from Dermolepida albohirtum, assembly GCA_031893035.1. Taxonomy (NCBI): domain Eukaryota; kingdom Metazoa; phylum Arthropoda; class Insecta; order Coleoptera; family Scarabaeidae; genus Dermolepida; species Dermolepida albohirtum. Next base: position 13,460 of record JAVIWB010006871.1, read on the forward strand.
TTTAGAAAGGTAATATAATAATACTTACTGAAAAAGTACCGAAACAGGATCTCATAATTTTTAACTATTTAAAGCGAAGATAATTTACATGTATATTTATATATTGTATATGAAGTATTTTATATATATTTACGAGGTGCGGAAATTAAATGACGAAATTGGTGCGAGAAATGTTTATTTACTGCAAATAAACTTATATTTAACTCTTATCTTCTTCAACATACTCTCCTCTCCTATATATACACCGCTATATATGTGTCTTGCATTGTTCAAAACAATACTGTACTTCATCAGTTGTCAGTCTCTTCAACAATCCTGCCATTTTTGCTTTTACATGTTCAACAGACTGAAAATGTGTTCTCTATAATGCACTTTTCACTTTTAGGTACAAGGCATATGGTGCGAGGTCTGGCGAATGCGGAGGATGATCAAGCATAGCAATGCGCTTGTCCGCTAAAAATTGCTTCACGAATAAGGCATTGTGAGTGTTTTCCTAGTGCATAATCCACAAGTCGTCCTTCCACAAAACCCGTCTTTTTTTCCTTACACTTTCTCTCAGCTTAATTAGGAGTTCTCTGTAGTATTTCCGATGAACGGTTTGACCTTCAGGCATGCAGTCAGTCATGATAACACCATTGATATCGAAGAAAACGATCAGCATTGCCTTCAATTTAGATGTGCTCATTCGTGCGATTGACGCTTTGTTTTCGGGTCATGCTGGAAAATCCAAGTGGATTTTTGTGACTATGTCTGGTTCCTCTGTGAGTCGTTCCATGTTATCAGAGCAAATGTTAATCCAATTGTTTTTTTGTTCCTGAGCGAGGTTTTTCGGTACCACTTTCGCATAAACTTTTGTCATGTTTAATTCATCATGGAAAATGTGTCTTACTGCTTCTATGTTAATGTTTACCATATCGGCAATCATTCGAATGCTAAGACCTCAGTCTTTCCACACAGTTTCACTAATTTTCTGAACGTTCCGTTCAGTTCTTGCAATCACGGGTCGACCAGGACGTTCATCATCTTCGACGTCTTTCTGACTTCCAAAAAACCGTTCGTGCCATTCAAAAACTCACACACGTAACATAACATTACCACCAAACACCTCCTTTAACATATATAAACATTCTGTTGGCGATCTTTTTAATTCGACAAGGAATTTCAAGTTAATTCGCTGTTCGATTTTTATGTTAACCATCAGGGCACTACTGAGTAACAGTGTCCTCTACAATTAAAGCTCGAAAGTAAACTAAAGCAGACAAAGAGCCGAAACTACGGGTTGTTGCTTGGGAAGTATCAATGTTAATTCCAATTATAGTCTTGCCAGATGCGGCTGTGTGATGAAAGGGGGCAGTTTCATTATTTAATTGCCATACCTCGTATATAGAAGGAATAAATAAATTTAAAAAAAAGATTTATTCGTCTATTACACGCATTACTATATTTACAAATCTTTTGAAAATAAGGTGTTTCTGTACTATTATGTTAACATATTACAGGTTGGTAGAAAAGTTTTGAAAGCGACACCTATTAAGCAGTAGATGAGTCAAAATTCCTACGCCATTTTAATATTTCATGTGTCATATGAACACACTAAAAATTTTATCTCGATCTGTCAATTCATTCATTGTTAGCAATCCATTTGAATTAGACGTGTCGGTGTATTTTTTAACAATGGAAAAAACTGAATATCGCGCTGTGATAAAATTCTTTGTTTTGGAAGGTTTATCAGCAACAGAGATTCATACAAAAATGGTGCACGTGTTAAATGAATGTGCTCCTTCATTTCCAACAGTACATCGATAGGTTTTAGAGTTTAAACGTGGTCGTACAAGCATTGAAGATGAACCACGTAGTGGACGACCAAAAACTGTAACAACAGCCGAAATTATTCAGCAAGTTCATAATATGGTTAGTGAAGATCCGAATTTGACTAGACGTGAAATTGCTAATACCATAGGCATCTCTTCATGAAGAATTACATATGCAAAAGCTGTTTGGAAAGTTAGTGCCGCATTCGTTAACAATTCAACAAAAACTGGATCGAAAACAAATTTCTCAGCGTAAGTTGGTGCGTTTCAAGCGGAATAAAACGATTTCTTGCATCTGTATATCATTATATCATAGACACGCTTCGACTGCCAATGTTTGTTTTTGTTTACATGGCCTAAAGACCATCGTAGATGAATTCGGTATGTATATTTTAATGTACAACGTAAATCATTTTGTGGTGCCTGCTGTATGTATTTATAAATATTAGTAAATTTTGAAAAAATATTAAAAAAATTCATCAAATAAAAGTATATATAAAATGGATCTATTGCAAGTTAAAAGAATAAAACTACAATTAAATAAACAGCTTGAAAAAGAGGGGAAAACCCACCGAAACATTGATGATATGATCTAAATATTTTACTATTTCTAATGGCCGAAAAACCCGACCACAAAAGAATAAAATGTACAGTTAGAATAAAGCCACCAGCATATTAAAAAAGAAAGAATAGGAAAACAAAAACATTCAATGCAAAAAAAAAGTTCGTTTCGGCACCTTCTATTTTTCAAAGTAAAATTCAATTATACCTTATTTACCCAAAAAATGTATTAACTTAATGTTAAGTATAAACAAACAATATTCATTTCTTTTCGGTGTCTTCGCCAGTCAAGTCAATATTGCCATCCATCGAAAATAGAAATTGTATCCAATGTATTATGTTTCTGAATAATATTACAACATAAGAATTGAGAATAATATATAAATTACCTTGCTCCATCACAAATTTCATCTCGTTTAAAAATAATCTGTCAAGAAGACAAAAATTCTATTTCTATAAATTACATGTTCAAGGTCTCCAACATCCTGTTCGCACGTTGGAGATGAAGAGATTTACAAGAATTTTATAAGAAAAATGTGTTTTTAGATCCGTATTATTCGTATACTTAAATATCACTGACCGAATTGGAACATTCCGTTTGAAATAATATCGAAAACGATGAGAGTGTGTAGGTAAAAAAAAAACATGTTCCGCTATTATTTCAGATACACCTATGCCATTTCTGTTTTAAATTATTCGCTGATCTGCATTCGGATAAAGGTTTCGAATTGGATTAAAAACATACTAAAGCAGCTTTTCCTTGTTTTTATAACTCAAACTGTACGTTTTGCCGTTATGGAGGATGTATAAACAAATAAACAAGAACGAAATATATACACGGGATAAATATCCTATAATTAGATTTATTCTGAAAGAATTATTCTCTTTTTTCATTTTTATATTGCAGCTCTGAATTTTAATTATAAATTTTATTTTATGTTTGGGTTTTTAAGCATTAGGGATGTTCATAAAACCCAAATATAAGGGAATAAAATTTATAGGTAGAATAAAACAATCAACGTATCAAGAAAAGAATACGTTTCTGAATCTTATAATTTCGTTCAATCTAAAACCGAAACTTCGATGATGTTATAGTACAAGTTCTCGATAAAGAAAAATATAATCAAAATTTGAAAACTAAAGGAATAATATAAATAATAACGGAATGCCACGAATGACAATGTAAAGTTTAATTCTGGATAATCAAAAACATCGCATTAATATTTTTATTCCAGTAGTTTATTTAGACAACTAACTTGTCATCTTCAGTAGTAATTAAAACATATTTTTGAACATGAGCTCATAGCGAAGTTACACAGATATAACCGTGAAACAACTCCACTTACTTTATACAGACATAGTGTTAGAAACAAACTCTACAGCGGAACGAATATTCGCCCTGCAAAAAAGGTCAGTACGAACTACGAGTATATTTGGCCTGCAATTTCGTGATTCATGGAGGAGATACTTCAAAGCAGTACAAGAAACTTACCTAGATGTCCTTATATGTACATACAGCTCTGAAATCTATATACGAGCATAAGAGATAATACAGAAAAAACTACACATGACATAGAAATGATCTGTCTATTCCCAAACATTGTTTTGTAAAAACACAAACCAATACCCACTATTGGTGCATCAAACTTTATAATTACCAAGTACCAATGTTTTAAAAAGAGATGGATACACAGTCTTTTCAATTATTTACTTATCTCAGCTTTTTAAGCAGCTGAACAACAGAATAATCTCAAGAGAAACCAAAAAGGCATGCGTCGAGAAGGAATTCTACGTATTAGAAAAATACTCAGCGATCATCTCTACCATAAGCTCAATTATCGTCTTTAAATGTCTGCTTCTATCTGCATGTTACATATGTTTGATATATTGTGTAGAAATTTACTGTTAATCCTCAGACAGAGCGATACTATGATTAATGCTGAGTTAACAATTCTAATACAGAAATATTGTATTATACGTGAATATTGTTTTATTAAGCGATGTTCGACGCGATGGGAAAATTTTCGTATACAAAGAAAACGGTCGTTCTACATCTAGTGATGTAACATTTGCTTAGTTAAAATGATCTTTGAAGTTACGTTAGGAATCTGTAGAAACACTACATTATTGGCATAAATTTTTTGTTAATGTAAAAAATCAGTTAAAGAAACGTTTAATAAGGCGGAATATTGCCATAAAACGATTAATTACACCGTAGTGTTGCATTTTATTTGGCCTTAAAAAATAGTATTTTCCACAGAAAATTTTAACAAGCTCGAAATATTTTTCTGACATATTTTCAACAATGAAGGTCTCGTGTGCTTTAACGTCTGACAATACAATATTTCTGTGTTAGGATTATCCACTCAGAATTAATTCTAGAATCGTCCTACCTGACGAGTATCCATAAATTTCTAACCGACCACCGTATTTTTTAATATCGACTGACAAAGAAATATTGTATTTCATTTCAAAATTTATTATTTTTTCTTTGACGATTGTTTGTTTTTGTTAATATGACAATGAAAATCTACTATTAAGTTATATTAAGTTGACAAATTTGTTTCTTTTCTCATAAATTAGAAATATTAAAAAAAATTTTTAATTTAAAGAAATTGTCTAAATTTGCACCACTTTCTTCAACTGTCGATAAAATGAAGGGTTTTCCAATAGGGACTTGACAACTTTTAATTCAATTTGTGAACGCACCCTTTCACTAATCATCGAACTGTCACTGTCAATTTATTCAGTAAACTTAACATTTTCATCGTGGTAAAGTACACGAACGAACAACGTCTGCAAATTATAAAAATTTACTACAGAAATTCGGAGTCGGTGACCGCTACTTTAAGAGCGTTAACTCCGATTTTCGGTCGTAATTCTCGCCCTAGTAGACAGGCAGTAACAAGTTTAGTGCAAAAATTTGAGTCTACATATTCGTTGTGTGATGTTGCCGTGCCAGTGAGACAACGGGTTGGTCGAAGTGTCGAAAATATCGCTGCCATTGGAACGTCCGTAGCAAATGATCCAAATCAATCAATTCCACGGCGTTCTCAGGAGTTGGGTATCGCCCAGACCACTTTATGGCAAATTTTGCGTAAGGATCTTGGTTTACACCCATACAAGATCAAGCTGACTCAAGAATTGAAGCCGATGGACCATTTGAAGCGACGTACATTCTCCGATTGGGCTCTGAAAAAGATGCGCTAAGATGATCAATTTCATCGCAAAATCATTTTCGGTGACGAAGCTCATTTTTGGCTCAATGGGTTCGTCAATAAGCAAAATATGCGTTATTGGTCGGGTGAAAATCCACATGTGCTTCATGAAACACCACTTCATCCACAAAAAATAACTGTTTGGTGCGGTTTGCATGCCGGCGGCGTCATAGGGCCATATTTTTTCTTCGACGATAATGATCGTCACGTTACTGTGAATGGTAATCGTTATCGCGCCATGATTACCGATTATTTTTGGCCCGAATTGGAAGATATGGACTTGGACAACATGTGGTTTCAGCAGGACGGTGCCACAAGCCACACAGCACACGTTACAATCGATTTATTGAAGAGTAAGTTTGATGAGCGTATTATCTCAAGAAATGGACCAGTCGATTGGCCGCCTCGTTCGTGCGATTTAACGCCTCTAGACTTTTTTCTTTGGGGCTACGTCAAGTCATTGGTCTATGCCAACAAGCCGACAACGTTGGAAGAGCTCAGAGCCAACATTGAACGTGAAATAGCAGCCGTTTCGGCCGAATTGTGTGGCCGAGTCATCGAAAATTGGGTCCAACGAATCGGCCGCTGCAAACGTGCCCGCGGTGGCCATATGAACGAAGTCGAGTTCCATTCATAAATGTTTTGATTGTACTTCAACCCGATAATAAAGTTTTTGAAATATCTCAAATGGTCTGCATTTTATTATTGGAAAACCCTTTATTACCAAAAATTTTTCACATGTAACCCTGGAGCTCTGCATAAATACCAAACATGTGTTTAATATTTTCGCAAAATTTTCGATATGAAATGTTAGCTTTCTTTAAAATCAAAGTCAGTTCAATTGGCGTAGCTTTAACTATTAGTTGTAAAATGGTGAAATGCCAAAACAAACTTTAACATTATGTACATCTTTTCTTCGATTTAAAAAAAATCCGCATACAAATGCATCCGATGACATAATATGATTGGCTTGTTTATATTTTAACATTCATATGAACAAAAGAAGACTAATATTTCGGTAATATTATGTAACATTCGATTTTCAGCGCTGCGAGAACCCACGTATTTTCTAAATATAAAAAAAAAACACATATAAATTGATATGCTTCCATCTGACGGATTTTTTTAGGCAAAAAGATGAACAGGTGGGTTTTATACAAATCGACAGTTGGCGTAATCTTTAACTATAATATTCGTATCCTTAAATGTAATATGTTCCCAAAGTTGACATACGATATTTTAAAAATCTAGTTCTGATCGTTATATTAATATTTAGATCCATTTCGACCATGGGAATTTAAATAAAAACTAAAACATCATTTAATTAAGCTTATTAATTATGAAAAAATTTGTAATATACGGAAGATTAGAACGTACTTTGATATTTCAAAATTTCAAATAAATTTCTAGTCTAAGTAATATTAAGGTTCCGTGTGTAAAAACGTAATTTCTAAACTTTGCATTTAAATAAAGGTAAAACGATAGTTATTATAGAAAAACAAGACGGTATGGATGAAGTATAATTTATCAATAAAGAAAAAATTATATAACTGGAAAAGAATCCCATGAAATTATTTCAAATACCAATAAAGTCAACCTTGACAAACATTGCTTATTTTATACCTCTTTATTTACGTGAAAAACTTACGATCATGAACCCTATGACACCAAATTATACAGCCTTATTGAAATCCACAGAGAAAACAATTCAATAAGACCATTTGTCAGCTACACAAATGCATCGAATTTACATTTGGCTAAATATCTCAATGATTATTGAAGAAAACGATAAAATTGAAACCTAAACATACAATAATAAATTCTGTAGGTATTTGTAATAAAGTACGTGGGCAAGATGAAAAGTTTTCGGCCTGGCACATTGATGGCGTTACAATTAACAGAAATTTATGTTTCCTGAGTGGCTGCATGTGTCTTTAGTTCATATGAAAACTTTCAACTTGTTCTCTCAAGTAGTTTGTTTGCAAGAATTTTGTAGTAGACGTCGTGCGTGTTATTTTTTTTAATGGATAAACTTGAATATCGTGCTGTTACAAAATTCTTTGTTTTGGATGGTTTAACCCCTATGGAAATTCATCCGAAGTTGACAAAAGTGTACGGGGACTCTGCTCCTTCGATGTCAACCGTTAAAAAGTCGTCAGCTAAATTTAAACGTGGTCGTACGTCCCTCGAAGATGACCCACGTGAAAGGCGGCCAAAAACCGCAACCACACCAGAAATCATCGAAAAAGTACATGACATTGTGGAATATTGATGTTAGAAAAACGTTGAACCAAGTGTGTTGAACTCAAGGGAGATTATGTAGAAAAATAAAATCATTTTTTAAATTTAAATCGCAGTCTTTCATTGTCAGGCCGAGAACTTTTCACCTTGCCCACGTAGGTAAAACCTAAACTACTATAAAAACCTAAGTCATTGCAAGTTAATCTCGTTTGATATATCTAATATATTTCCGAATATCTCTAGTAAAGAATGTTTTCCTTTTATAAAACGAATTTTAGATAGCCATATTCTCCCCATTATAAAACTAGAAATTTTGGGCCTTTTTTTGGTATATGTCAAAATTATTGTCAATTTAATAATACCCTGTACTAGTAAGGCAAAAAATTTGCGATGGGTTCACCAATGAGTCCTCTCTTAGCGGATATTTTTATGGATGCATTAGAAAATAATATTTTAAAAGCAAATGTCATAAATAACTGAATCAATTTTTTAGATTTTACAGTTAGTTATTCGTCCACAATAGACGTCAATACAAACTGTAAGTCCTTGTGTGGACATCTGGTAGAATGTTTCGCAGCTTTTGCTGTGCAGGTTCACTGTAAATCCATGTTCAACACAATATTTTAGTTATCACTGAAGATGACAATTTATTTATCGAAATGTGTATCTGGCAGTATACACATTTTATAACATGGTGAGAGGTCTTTTGCCTTGTTTATTGTTTACTTATCCACAGTCTGCAACGTTATACCAGGTCGGCTGAAAAGTCCCCGGTCTGACACATAGATGGCGTTACTGTTATTAAATCCATATGTTTTTTAGATAGTACTAACCTTCAAACGAAACGTATCAAAATTTGACAGCAATCCGACCATTAGTTACTGAGATATTGCGTTAAGAGTGAAGCTACTTTCGTTATTTAAAAAATGGAAAAAAAGAATTTCGTGTGCTGATTAAGTACTGCTTTTGGAAGGGAAAAAATACCGTTGAAGCAAAAGCATGGCTTGATGAGGAGTTTCCGGACTCTGCGCCAGGAAAATCAACCATAATTGATTGGTATGCTAAGTTTAAACGTGGTGAAATGAGCACCGAAGACGGCGAACGCAATGGACGACCGAAAGAGGCTGTCACCGACGAAAACATCAAAAAAGTTCGCAAAATCATTTTAAATGACCGTAAAGTAAAGTTGATCGAGATAGCTGACATCCTAAAGATATCAAAGGAACGTATTGGACACATCGTGCATGAATATTTGGGCATGCGGAAGCTCTGTGTAAAATGGGTGCCGCGCGAGCTCACATTCGTTCAAAAACAACAACGAGTTGATGATTCTGAGCTGTGTTTGAAGCTGTTAAATCGTAATAAGACCGAGTTTTTGCGTCGATATGTGACAAATGGATGAAACATGGATTCATCACTACACTCCAGAGTCCAATCGACAGTCAGCCAAGTGGACTGCACGCGATGAACCGGCTCCAAAGCGTGGAAAGACGCAACAGTCAGACTTATGGCGTCAGTTTTTTGGGATGCGCATGGAATAATTTTCATAGATTATCTTAAAAACGGCCAATCCATCAACAGCGACTATTATACAGCGATGTTGGACCGTTTGAAGAACGAAATCGCAAAAAAACGGCCCCATATGAAGAAGAAGAAAGTGCTGTTTCACCAAGACAATGCACCGTGTCACAAATCAATGAAAACAATGGCCAAATTAAGTGAATTGGGTTTCGAATTACTTCCCCATCCACCGTACTCTCCAGATGTGGCCCCCAGCGACTATTTCCTGTTTGCAGACCTCAAGAGAATGCTCGCCGGGAAGAAATTTAGCTGGGATGAGGAGGTGATCGCCGAAACTGAGGCCTATTTCGAGGCTAAAGACAATTCGTACTACAAAAATGGTATCGAAAAGTTGGAAGAACGCTATAATCGGTGTATCGCCCTCGAAGGCAACTATGTTGAATAATAAAATCGAATTTTGCCAAAAAACTGTGTTTTACTATGGTAGACCGGGGACTTTTCAGTTCGACTGTTATGAATTGTATAAATTGTTTTTTGTTCTAATTTCTTTCCGGTTGCTTTAGATAGATTCTGAATAACTTAGGTTTAACCAAAATATTTGTTATTAACTTAGTCGTGTAAAAATTCTCAAGCTCATTAGATAATTCATATAAAATAATGGCTCTCTTCATATATAAACAGTAAACAATGTTGTGCAATATTTGCGATTAAAAAAATGTAAACAAACAAATTGGTTTTTGTATGTGCAAAATTAGCACCTACTCTGTGTATATGAAATGATAATTGAAGAATATAATAAATGGCAATTTGTCTAACAAATTTATGAATAATTGGCACCTAGCTCATTATTTTAATATATTAATGATGTAAAAATAATATACCTGCACCTGTCTGGGTTTTAAAAAAATTAATTAACGTCATTAGCCCTCACACACTGCATATATGTATTTGCATAATTAGATTTTATTACTAGTCAAAATTCTTGAAAAAATAATTGTTCTGTTTGTTTTAGGTATGTCGAGATGCTACATTTATACAGGTGCTAATGCCATTAGAAGGTAAAAAAATCATTTTATTTTATTAAATGCTTTAATATTTCGACCTTGCCGAAGTGATGAATGTGAAAGTGGATGGTTTCTAAATTTAAGAAATATGGATATTCTAGAATTCGTTGATTATCCATTTGCATTATTTTGCATATAATTATAGTCTACGATATTCGTTTTCTAATCCATCTGTTATAATTTATGACGGTAATTTAATATTTTTTGCAAAGAATCCATGAATATGGAAAACTTGTATTTTATTCGAGTTTTTCAATTTCCGATCTCCGCGACATCTAGCGTTCAAGTATATTATTTTAAGATAATAAGTGAGTTGGTAAAATAGGTTAGCACAGGTAAGTTATTGATTTTTTTTTTGTTTTAGCGCATTTTCAGTGTAACCAAACTTCAAATGAAATTCAATAGAAACATTAAATTTCAATAAAATTAGAGTTGTCCGCTTTCCGAATTATTTAAAACATACATTTGACAAACAGCATTGACTAGTTTTCAAATATATACCCAATCAATGCTTAATGTGCAAAAGGCATTGTGCTGCAGTAGAGGTTATGTCTTCTAAAGAATTTTATTAATCAAAACAGGTACGTTACTTCAATTTGCATGATATTGATGATATACGAATATTTTTTCTTACAGAAGAAAAAATGACTTTGATGTCCTTAGCACATTATTTACAATTACTAGACCGAAGTTGGCGTTCTCAAGATGCTCACAAAATTGCGAGTTTGCTTTCTTTGAGACATGAACACGTAGAAAGCGTAAATTTACATAATGAGAATCCCGAGAGTATGGTAGAGCGATTTGTTCCTACTCCAATTGATGAATTAGTCACATACCACCTGAAATGTCTGTACGCCCTTTCACAGAAAAAGTATATCGAAGCATATCAATTACAGAGTAATATGACGCAAACTTTAACGAAAATTATACAATCACAAAAAGAGGAAAATTGGTTTTTGCCAGTGATGTATGTAGTTTGTCTTGATTTACGTACCGTGGCACAGAAAGCAGAGAATGAAAGAGTTGGAGTAGCAGAGAAGCCTGGAGAGATTTTGGAAAAAGCAGCTGAATGCTTAATGGGTTGTTTCAGAGTATGTGCTGCAGACAACCGATCATCAGAAGAAGACACAAAACGTTTGGGAATGTTAAACTTAGTAAATCAACTGTTTAAAGTATATTTTCGCATAAACAAATTACATTTATGCAAACCTCTCATTAGAGCAATTGAATCATCACCATTCAAAGAAAGTTTCTCCCTGAGTCAACAAATAACTTACAGGTATTATGTTGGACGTAAAGCAATGTTTGATAGTGATTATAAAGCGGCAGATCAATATTTAACATATGCTTTTGAGAATTGCCATAAGCAGAGTAAAAGAAACAAACGTTTAATATTAATTTACCTAGTACCTGTGAAAATGCTCCTTGGTTACATTCCCAAAAGGGAAGTTTTAGAAAAGTACGACGTAATGCAATTTTGGGAATTGGTTGATTCTGTATGTCAGGGCAATTTGAAATTGTTCGACGAACTGATGGAGAAACACGAATCCTTTTTTATAAAGTGTGGAATATATTTAATTATCGATAAGTTAAAGATAATAGCTTACAGGAATTTATTTAAGAAAGTTTACCTCATATTAAATACACATCAAATACCCGTGGAAGCTTTGCAAATAGCTTTGGTTAGTTTAGGCCAAACAGATGTAGATTTAGATGAAACACAGTGTATTGTAGCTAATTTAATTTACGAAGGCAAAATTAAAGGTTACATTTCACACCAGCATAGAAAAGTTGTAGTCAGCAAGCAAAATCCTTTTCCACCTTTAACTAGTTTATCTTAATGTACAATTTTTTAAAATATATTTGTATTTAAACTTGTGTGTGTATTAATTTAGTAACACTGAAACATGTAATTGAAGTCTTGTTAAAGTTTTAAGTACAAGTTACGTTTTATGCTGCGGTATAATCTTAAAAAAATTATTTTACAATTTACGCTAGTGGTAGAATGAAATTTCACCTATAGGGGTAATTGAGAACGTCTCATGTAATTCCTTTTCACAAACAATCATTTTATATATGAAATAAATTGTTAAGTATGCATTCTTTAAATCATCTGTGGGGTCTTGTCCAAGTGTACTGCAATAATTCTATTTTCTACATTTGATATGTCTTAATAAACATAATTACATATAATTGTAACGATATGATTTCTATTAGTATAAATATTTTTTAATTGTATTAAACATGAACATTTGATATCGTAATTGTCCACAATATTCCAATTTAAATCGTGCAAGAACTAAGAGTATTTTTATATAAATTGGAAAATAAAAGTTTTCTTACTAATTACTGAATAAAATATAAATTAATAATTAGTCCAGCCAATAAAGTAATAATGATAAAAAAAATCCCTGAGTAGCTACAAAGTTTTAATTTTCATGTAATTTTTTCAGTTTGTTTGAACTTTTGACGCTAGGTGCGACTATTGCTTGCAGCTGCCACCTATCCTATTTTTCGTTAAGTTATACGAAGATCAATAGATCCGAATTAGACGTCTGCTTTTTCGTTAATATTTTTATAGATAATATACAAATATTTAGTTTTTTAATTTATTTACTGCATTAAAACAACTGATTAACAATAAAATCCAGGATATGAAGTAGTATTAATATCAATAGAAATAGTTTTTCATCTCACAGTAGGATAAAGCGTTGAATATTAGTTAATAGATGGCGTTTTGTCGACAGTATTCAAGTTATTTCTAAAAAAATAGGAAGAAATAAACATTAACGTAAATATTGTTATCAATTTAGACCATGGTATTTAAATAGAAGAAATGATAACGGTACATCCATCTATGTTAATTATTTTTTTTTATTTTGGCCATTCTTGTGAAATACAGAGTTGGCGTCTTGCTAATTCTAACCTAAAAACTTTTTACGCATTAATAGAATTTTTCCATTAATCAATTTTATTTATAATTTTGCAATTATATTTTAATAAAAGTATAATAAAGGAAGTAAGTTAATATATATTATATATTTGCCTATTCTATCCACTCATAAATTATTACAATAAATAATATTACCGAACATGTTAAATAGCATCATAATTGATAAATGAACTTAGCGTATTTCAGACGAAAATGGAATCATATTATGGAGCTGTTCAATTCACGAAATATTAAATTAATTCAATAGTAACACTCTGTTCATTTGTAGTACAATAATCCAGTTAATTAATTATCTCTAAAAGCATTTAACACCAGGAATCTATTACGCATATCTATTATTAACACATGAGATCTCAATTATAGTTGAAATTAACAATATAATATATAACAATTAAGAAAAAGCGTTTTGTAATTATCTTGCGAGTAGGTTATGTTATGAAAAATGTCTAGAAATTTCCCTAAAATAAATCCACGTTGAACTTTATTTAAAATAAAGTTAAAATGTTTGAAGGTAATATAATAATAAATATAAAATTTAATAATATTATATTTTATAATATTATTTTACAATATTATTATAAAATATAATAATAAAGGCATTATTAAAAAAGTAAGCGATAAGCTTTGACGTAGTCATATAACGCAGTCAAAATTTATTTAAAGATACACTACCGGTCATGTTTATTTGCCCACCCTTAGTTTTAGCCAAAATTATTAAACTATCAAATGTGTACTCAAAATTTATTTATTGTACCAATACAATAGTGTAAAATAAACATAAAATAGTTACATTTTTCTTATATAAAAACTTTATCATTAATTATTATTAAATTTTGCTCTCATCAATGTGCTTACCTTTATTTTTAATAATTGCGGCACATAACCGCGGCATCCTTTCAATTAATTTTTGCAGTGTATCTTCTGTAATTTGTGCCCAGGCTTCTTGAAGTTGTTCGCACAGTACAGTGGTGGATGATAGAGCACGTTCTCGAACCTTCCGGTCCAATTCTTCCCAAAGAAGCTCTATTGGGTTCAGATCAGGACTTTAAGCTGGCCATACCATTATAGAAATTTGCCCTTGCTCTTCTAGTTGACGCAAGTAATCGCCACACAATCTAGAAGTGTGTTTCGGATCGTTGTCCTGTTGAAATACAAAGTTTTCGCTAAGAATCTTTAGTCCTGAAGGAGCAGCGTTATTTTCTAAAATTTCCTTGTAGCCTTCTTTTCTTAGGATTCCCTCAATTTTGACGAGATCGCCTACAAGTCTTCCACCAAAACACCCCCAAATCATTACTGAATCTCTTCCATGTTTTACGGTAGGCGCAATACATTCTGGCAGTACTCTTTCTTCTGCAGATCTTCTTACGAATATTCGCCTTTTACTACCGAAAAGTTCAAACTTCGATACGTCTGTCCACAACACATTATTCCACTGATCAATCGTCCAATTCTTATCTTCTTTAGCTCAATTTAGTCGTTTTATCTTGTTTTGCTTTCGTAGTAGTGGTTTTCGCAGAGCAATTCTTCCGTATAAACCCGCTTGCCTTAACCTTCTCTGTACCGTGGGCACACTAATTGGTTTAGCACGCGCTCTATTCATTTCAGCAGCAATTTCTGGTGCTGTTTTTCGTCTATCGCGTCTACTTATCCGTTTTAGATACCGGTTATCTGCAGATGTCGTCGCTTTGCATCGTCCAGTTATACTTTTGTTATAAAATGTACCACTTTCTTCAAATTTTTTAACGTTATAATCAACGGTTCTGCGATTTAATCGTAATTCTTTTGCGATTACTTTTACCCGTACGATGATAATATTTCCTTCGTCTTCGGCATTGCATTAAAATATTTACAATAACTCTCTATTTCACTGTTTTTCCTTTTTGAATAACACATCCTAATATTGTAATTAGTTAGTACAATAACACAATATTGGTAATACCTTTCGGAAATGCAGGTAAAACTGTTAATACTGTAGGGATTGGCCTATATAATATTTATGGTATTTTTCCAATTTATGACACCTTTACGATATATCATAAACAATTTAAGATTTTCGTAGAAATTCATATGGAAGTACTTCCACTAATAATATTGTTGAATAATTTTAATACAGATTTTTAGAAAGATAATCCGTATTTCAGGAAACACATAAAATTGGGGTGGGCAAATAAATATGACCAGTAGTGTAGGTGAAATAGGAATTAAGTTTTCCGGGTATATTTTTATTACACTTGAAATATTCCCAATTATGTGATATGCTTTCGAGTTTGAAGCATTAATTAAAACATTTCTGTTATAAGTTTGGAGATATTTTCTTTTTTGAAGAAATCAGCAGCACTATTGATCGAATCAAAATCATTCCTTTGTTAATTATTACATGGGAATTGAAAGATCATCATTGAGTGGTAAGATGAGATTATATAGTGGATCACAGTGACTCTTTCCTTTAAATATTTTTCAATATTTTTACGGTTTTCTAGGACAATTTTTGAATATTTAATAATTGAGATATGTTTGTGAGATTTTAGATCTTTTTTGATAACCTTTTAACGATTCTTTTTATGTCCAATTGGTAGGTGTAATCACGTAATATAATCCAAAATTGATTCACTTTAGTTCAGTGGTAAGTAGAGATGTATCTGCTTTTTATATATAAAAAAATATCCGTGATGAAGAATTGTTTTAATTGTTTTAAACTGTGTAGCTCAAAAGAATAATATTTTGCTATCTTTTTAATTTCCGGGCGTTCTTTCTTTTCGAAATTTTTTTTTTGTCAAACTGTCACGCTGCAAAATAAAAAGCTACCCCCGTAAAAATAGAGACGAGAGACGACGTAGCAGTACGTTTGTTTTCATAAATTCCTCTCCCATTCTTTCGTAATGATAAGGATACATTGGCGGAAGCAGATGTTTCTTTAACGTTTTCCCCGGAACATAACACTTAATTCTCGACGGTATTCTTCCCGAAATTAATTTCTCGTCGTAAAATAAACGAAGTCTCGATTCTGAGATAAAACAGAACATCTTTTGTGAATTCGAACCTGTTTTCGACGTTTCTCTCACCTTTTCCCCGGTCCCTTCCCCGTTACCTTTTCCATTTTCTCATTCAAAGACGATTCGAATTTTGCCGAACGTGGAACAGGAGATATTAGGTTAAATAGGGCGGCACGGGAAGGGAGGGGAGTTGGCAAAAAAAATCAAGTATACTTACGTATTCGAAACACTTCTCAAATGAAATTTATAACAAACAGTACCGCCGAATATAAAAGGAATAAGACGGGCCTGAAAGAAGAAGGATCCGCCGATATCTGTGGAAAGTCGTTATCGTTATTTCATTGCCTCTGTATCCGCGCCGAAAATAATATGAATTCAATAAGAAACAGAACGAGGAAAAGATGTTTCCGTTTCTGTAACGTCGTTATATTAAATTTAATTTTTTTTTTGGTACTTAGACTTATCAGTAAACAAAGCGATTGGATACAATTTAACTGAGGTACTTTTCTGAATCAATAATGAGATTTTGATAAGATATTTAATTTTATGACTTTAAACGTTACAAATATAGAAGCATAATTTGGGAGGCTAGATGGATGTAGAAAATTTAGGTAAAAATTTACTTCCAATCTTTGTAATTAACTATTTTACTTTTGTAATTGTATTTACGAATGTGTTTTTTGTAACATTACCTATTACTGGGTTGGCAACTAAGTACTTTCGGTTTTGTAGTACAAAATAAAACACTTTTTTTTAAAACAAAGAATAGTTTTTAATCAATTATATATTTTCCATTTTGCTCAATGATCTTTTGCCATCTTTCTTTCAGCTGCATGATTCCGCGCTCATAAAATTTCTGGTCCTTATCAGCAAAAAAGTGAACCAGGTGCGAGTGAAGGTCATCGTCATTTGTGAAAGTTTTACCATTCAAAGAATTCTGCAAACTTCGAAATAAATGGTAATCAGATGGTGCTAGATCAGGGCTGTATGGGGGATGTGGCATCACTTCCCGGCCAAGCTCCAATAGTTTCCCACGAGTTGCCAAAGATGTGTGAGGCCTTGCATTATCTTGGTGGAAAACTACACCTTTCCGATTTGACAATTCTGGCCGTTTTTCTTTGATTGCTTCATCCAGTTTTATTAATTGTTGACAGTAAACATCAAAATTGATCGTTTGGTTCCTTGGAAGCAGCTCAAAAAAACACAACATCTTTGTAATGCCACCAAACTGACAGCATGATCTTTTTTGGATGCAATTCAGCTTTCGATGTGGTTTGAGCTGGTTTATCGTGTTTGCTCCATGATCGTTTTCGAACTATGTTACTGTACAGGACCCATTTTTCATCACCAGTGATGATTCTTTTTAAGAAAGGTTCGGTTTCATTTCGTCTAAGGTGCATATCGCAAAAGTTGATTCTTTGTGTTAAATGAATTTCTTTCAATTCGTGAGGTACCCAAATATCAAGCTTCTTAACTAGCCCAAGACATTTTAAATGTTTTTCAATTGTTGTGTGCGATACATGTAGCCTCTCCGCAACCTCTCGAACAGTTATATGACGATCCTCTTCAATTATGACTTTGATTTGGTCATCATCAACTTCAGTAGGCCGACCAGAACGTTGCTCATCTTTGAGGGAAAAATCTCCAGAACGGAATTTTTTATACCAATTCTGACACGTGCGCCTTGTTAAGCAATTAGCACCATAAACTTGCTGCAGCAGCTTTCTTTCCTTTACGGAAATAAAATAGTAAAATATGCCGATAATGTTCGTTTCTGCACTCCATTTAAAATTAACCCACAACTAATAGCTTTAATAAAAATCACGCACTACTTGCTTCTGAAGTTACGTCAATGTGACTAGTATCACGCGACAAACGGTAAAGTACAGCACTAACATACGTTATACAAAAAATAAAGCAACGCTCTCTATCAGTAAAAACCGAAAGTACATAGTTGCCAACCCAATACTTACTTGCCAACTATGGGTGTGCCACATGGTTCAATATTAGGACCTCCACTATTTGTACTTTTTATCAGTGATCTTCCAAATTCCATCTCTGGTGGAAATGTATTTTTATATGTTGACGATATTTCAGTTGTTGTATCTGACGAATGTACTGGTATGTTGTGCAACAATTTGGAAATAGTTCTCCATGATTTTCATACTTGGTGTTATAAAAACAAATCATTAACGCTGAAAAAAACAAATTAATTCTATTTAAAAAATAAATAAGATTAAGTAATTATGAGAATTTTACTATAAAAATTAGGAACTATACATTTGAATTTACTTCAACGTCCTCATTTTTAGAAATTAATGTGGATTATAATTTGGATAGGGTTTCGTATATTGACGTTATATACGCGAGATTAAATGCCGGTTTAAAATTTAATAACTTTTTAGATAAGAAATTTCTCTAACCGTTTACTATTTTGTATAATTGTATGGACGCAATACGTTGAATTACTATCCAAAAAAGAATATTGTGGATAATCTTTGATCTCCAATGGGTACTTGTAGAATCTTTCGTGAAAACACATTACTTATACTTGTATTTATATATTAAAGTTACTGCGGTGTGTATTTCTCAATAAAAATTTATTTAAAATTGGAAACGACTTGCATTGTTATAATATCAGAACCAAGGACAACAAGTTATTGCGCTGCAACATGTTCATGGGTTACAAAGGATCCCTTATGCATATGGGTGGTCGTTTATACAACTTTGTGCCGGACATTGTAAAGCATATAAATAATTATCAAATTAAAAAATAATATAGCATTACTTAATTTTAAAAGCTTATTACACGTTGGGAGAATTCTTTTTGGACCATTGGTGATGGTTTTTTTGTGTTTTTTTTTTAAATTATATATTTAATTTTATATTTAACAATTTCGCAATTATTATTTTGCAATATTTTTATTTATTATTGTTATTATATAGATTTATCAATTAACATAAAATTTTATTTATTTTTGCTTGGCTCACTAAATTTCTAGAAGAGGATTTTATCATTGATGGTTGCCAATTCCGGGTGGCTCAATCTCGAGATCTAGTCCCCTGTTTTGGCTGGAAATAATTTAATCACCCGGCATGCAGTCCAGATCTTGCGCTTAGCGAGTGTCATCAGAAGATACTGGTGAAAATGTGAGAATAGCCGTTAATTAGATCATTATAATAGAAGCCAGAACTCTATGAGGAGGAAATTGCGAAAGTCATTGCTCGTTACGATAAACGTTTAAACCGACGATATTTTAAATACCATGCTTCGCGAAAATTACTTCGAAACGGACATTACTTATAAAATAACCCTCGTATATCATAATCGTGATCAATACTCCAATATACGTTTCACGGATGGGCAAGTCTAACGAATATGAATATTTGAAAGTTGCATTAGTGTTTGGAGTCCTAACAAACACTGTTCGAACAGCAAACTTACATAATTAGTAATCGGTACGGAATTCATTAGAATCATATGCCGGAAAAGGAGTTAATTACCAGTGAAATTGTAGTTTTAATAAGTAATACGGAGAGTCAGCCATTAAACTTTTAATGAAAAGGGTAATCGGTTAGCGTGTTATCATAGCGAAGGTGGTCGCTGGATTAAGATCACTATATGAGATTTATAAATTATGTTTTTCATACGTTATGATACTTCCTAATATGAAGTTGAATTTTTGCGAATACGCATTTCGACTACCAAGTTGTCATCATCAGCAGCTTTGATAAAAAACGTGTATAATTATCGTGAGTTGAATTTGATGGAGCCTGTGGTTGATTGACTTGATCAATAAGGTTGATATATAACCCCTTTCTACAATTAACTATTTGTAAATTCTGTATACGCATTTCGACAACCAAGTTGTCATCATCAGCAGATAATTTCAAAGTGTCGCACCTGGTAAAACACGGCGAAAAAATTGTGCACATCTTGGTTTTCAACGGTGCGGATCGCGTACGGAGTTTATTTTTCGTACAATTTTTTCGCCGTGTTTTACCAGGTGCGACACTTTGAAATTATCTGCTGATGATGACAACTTGGTTGTCGAAATGCGTATACAGAATTTACAAATAGTTAATTGTGGAAAGGGGTTATATATCAACCTTATTGATCAACTAATTATCGTGAATTAGACACGTATGAAAGCATGCACATCATAAAGAATAAAAGCCATGTGGTGAATAGTGACACTGGACCGATCCAGACGACCCTTTTCGGTCTGCTTAATGTCAGAAGAAGAGAAACTGTAATAAATCACATGCAGGTACTTATCGGTCGTGTCCGTGTTCTCTTTTTTCAATGTCATTCATCCTAGTTTAAAACAATTTTTAAAAATCTTGTGAAACGAACATACAGTGTACATTTAGGTTCTCAACGGTGTGTATCGCGTACGGAGTTTGTTTTCGTACAGGCATTTTTCGCCGTGGTTTACCAAGTACGACACTTTGCGGTTATCTGCTGATGATGACAACTTGGTTGTCGAAATGCGTATACAGAATTACAAAAGTTAATGTGGAAAGGGGTTATATACCAACCTTAGTGATTAACTTTCTAATATGTCTATCGCAAATACGTAATATTTATTTAAATATGTCATATATTTTATAATACATGTCCAGAGTAAACGATTTCTTATGTGTAAAACAAAATAATCAAAACATATCTATTTAGCTAAAGGGCCACGATGGCTGGCCCTCGTTTGAAATGAGGAAGAAAAGTGAAAAGATATAAATGGTACTTCAATATGTTAATAGCTATAATTCCAGATAAAAAACGTCACACGATAAACCATAAATTTAAGGTATAAAGTACGTAAAATAATAAAATGGAATTGGTGAAATTGAAATAATACCCAACTTTCAGAAAAGGAAGCCCTTATACTCACCTTTTTTTTAGAAAGGCTATTTAGTAGCTTTTTAAGAAAATAAAGGGAGTATCTTTATTCATTTTTGCATTAGCAATAAATGCGAGTTTGAAATACGACGTATGGCAATTAAATAACGAGATTGCCTCCTTCTATCGCGCAACCGCATCGGGCGGGGCTGTAATTGGAATATCATTGACATTGTTGATACTTCCCAAGCAGCAATCCGTAGTTTCGTCTTTTTGTTTGCTTCAGTTTACTTTCGAGCTTTGATTGTAGAGGACACTATTACTTAGTAGTGCCGTGATAATGGTTGACATAAAAATTAAGCAGCGAATTAACCCGAAATTCCTTTTCAAATCAAAAAGGTCGCCAACAGAATATTTATGAATGTTAAAGGGGGTGTTTGGTGATAATGTTATGTCACGCGTGCGAGTTTTTGAATGGCACAAACAGTTTTCTGAAGGTCGGGAAGAGGTCGGAGATGATGAACGTCCTTGTCGACCTGTGACAACAAGAACTGGGAAGGGAAAATTAATAAAATTGTGCGGAAAGACCGATGTTTGAGCATTCGGATGACTACCGATATGGTAAACATTAACAAAGAAGCAGTAAGACACATTTTACATGATGAATTAAACATGACAAAAATTTGTGCAAAAAATGGTGGCGAAAAACGTCACTCATGAACAAAACGACAATCGGATGAACATTTGCTCTGACATCATGGAACGACTAACAGAAGAACCAGACTTGCGCACACAAAACATCACATGTGATGAAACTTGGATTTTCTAGTATGACCCGGGAACAAAGCGCCATTCGATGCACTGGAAGGCCCCCGGATCGCCAAGACGGAAAAAAAGCACGATGAGCTAGACAAAATTGAAGGCAATACTGATCTTTGTTTTGATATCAAGGGTGTTATCATGACTGATTGGATGCCTGAAGGCCAAACCGTTAATCAGAAATACTATAAAGAAGTCCTAATTAAGCTGCGGGAAAAAGTAATTTCGTCCTTACTTTTTCCCGCAGCTTAATTAGGACTTCTTTATAGTATTTCTGATTAACGGTTTGACCTTCAGGCATCCAATCAGTCATCATAACACCGGATTTATTAAAGAACGACTCGTGGATTCTGCACCAGGACAATGCTCACAATGCCTTATTTGTGAAGCAATTTTTGGCGGACAAGCGCATTGTTGTGCTTGATCATCCTCCGTATTCGCCAGATCTCACACCATGAGACTTCTACTTGTTCCTAAAAGTGGAAAGCGCATTAAAGGGGACACATTTTCAGACTGTTGAACTTGTAAACGTAAAAACGGTAGAATTGTTGAAGAGGCTGAGAAGTGATGAATTATAGCATTGTTTTGAAAAATGGAAGACACGTATACAGCAGTGTATAGATGGGGGAGGAGAGTATGTTGATGGGGATAAAAGTTAAATATAAGTTTATTTGCAATAAATAATATTTCTCACACTAGTCTCGTTATGTAATTGTTACACCTCGTAGTACTAAGAAATTGACAATCCAAATATTTTGATGATGATTATGAATAAAATAAACTTAGGATTCTACACACTCAATGTATAATTTTAATTTAAAAAATATTAGGGTAACTGTAGCAACATTAAATAAACTATTTATCGACGTGTATTACACGCAATCTATATTAATAAATGCTAATATATTTATCATAAATCCCAACTTCAAAAGGGGGTCTACACACGTACATACGCGAGTGCACATTAAATTGAGATTTTCGAGCTATATCGACATCTTTCAGTGAACGATTCACCTCACATAAAGATGGAACTTATCCACAGATGTACGATTGAAATTGAATGTACGGGTAAAGCCCTCGATTTCCTACAAATTGCACATTCAGCTTACTTCATTCTCGCCGCGCGCGCGATATTAAATTAAAATCTTGGATAGCGCGACATTCGATTCGCAATCGAAAAACGGGAATGACGATTGCTTAACATTGTGGTCACACACAATTGTAGGGTGCTATGTTTTTTTTGGAGTTTCGCAGGATAAAAATTGTACGTGACTGTTAATGCGTCTTCATTTTTCTTCTTCTTCTATATACATTGTTATGATGAACGTGTATGATAAATATTTTATTTTTTTTTATTTAAGTATGAAATTAATAACACATGGATCAATAAGTCCCGAGACTAACCCATAGATGGCGCTCGTAGTAAACCAGTAACCACGTCTTTCTAGAGTACTAACCTTTGCTTGAAACGTGTCAAAATTTTAAGTCGATCGGACCAGAAACAGCTGAGTTATCGAGGTTGGAGTAAAGTCGTTTTGTAGTTTGTTTAAACAATGGAAAAAACCGAGTTTCGTGTTCTGATAAAACATTGTTTTTTAATGGGTAAAAACACCACGCAAGCAAAACAATGGATTGAAAAATGTTACCCGGACTCTTGTCCATCAAAAGCAACGATTTGTCGGTGGTTTGCCGAGTTTAAACGTGGTCGTATCGACACAAATGACGCGGAACGCTCGGGTAGACCTGTGGAAGCCGTTACACCGGAAAATGTGAGTGAAGTGACAAAAATTATAATGAAAGATCGTAAAGTGAAGCTCCGTGAGATTGCTGAGATGACACAGATATCATATGGAAGTGTATTTACTATCCTTCATGAAAAATTGAGCATGAAAAAGGTTTTTTCCAAGTGGGTGCCGCGATTGCTCTCGATGGAACAAAAACAGCAACGAGTCGATGATTCAGAAAGCTGTTTATCGCTATTTACTCGCAACAAAAAAGATTTCTTGCGTCGTTATGTGACCATGGACGAAACATGGATACATCACTACACTCCAGAGTCGAAGCGGCAGTCATCTGAGTGGCGCACAGCTGGCGAAAGCCGTCCGAAACGTCCGAAAACGCAGCAGTCAGCTGGCAAAGTCCTGGCGTCAGTTTTTTGGGATACACATGGCGTGATTTTCATTGACTACCTCGAAAAAGGTAAATCGATCAACAGTGATTATTATATTGACTTACTGGTGCTTTTGAAGGAGGAAATCGCAAAAAAACGACCGCACATGCAGAGAAAAAAAATCCTTTTTCACCAAGACAATGCACCCTGCCACAAGTCGATGAAAACAATGGCAAAATTGAACGAATTGGGTTTTGATTTGCTTCCCCACCCCCCATATTCGCCAGATTTAGCCCCCAGTGACTACTGGCTCTTTGCTGATCTTAAAAAAATGCTCCAGGGAAAAAGATTTGGCTCAAATGAGGAGGTCATCGCTGAAACTGAAGCTTATTTTGAAGCGAAAGATAAATTTTTTTATAAACATGGTATTGAAAAATTGGAAAAGCGTTGGAACCATTGTATCACCCTAAAAGGTGATTATGTTGATGAATAAAAAAAAATTTTGCAAAAAAAATGTTGTTTTCATTGTTAGTCTCGGGACTTATTGATCCATGTGTTAAGGAGAATTTTTAAATTCATCTCTTTGATATGTACCAACTCGTTACAGTATAAGTAAATATTAGGTGCGCAACTAAGTTCTCGCTGTTTTTCAAGAGATGGCTCCAGTAATAAGTGGTGGTCGATTGTGACATAACCAAAACGTCATGAACCAAGCTTAGACATATGGTAAACAAACCGCTTTGACACATTAGTGATTTTGTTTTTGCGTCATATACTTTTGGTTGTGTGAAAATATCTGATTTTGTTCCAAATAATCGTCATTTGCGGGAAGTGTTGGTTTTCTTCTTTCATTCGAAGAAAACGGCGGCTGAAGCGCATCGAGAACTCCAAAAAGTTTACGGAGATGCTGCTGTAAGTGAAACAACGTGTCGAGATTGGCTCCGTCGCTTCAAAGACGGTGATTTCGATGTTGACGACCGTTCGCGTGAAGGAAGACCAAAAACCTTCGAAGACGCTGAATTGGAGGCATTGCTCGATGAAGATCCGCGCCAAACGCAAAAAGAACTTGCTTCAGCATTATGAGTTACCCGCCAAGCAATTTCCCAGCGATTGCATGCGTTGGGAATGATTAAAAACCAAGGAACTTGGGTTCCTTATGATTTGAAGCCAAAAGAGGTTGAGCGTCGTTTTTTCGCCTGTGAACAACTGCTCCAGCGGCAAAAAAGGAAGGATTTTCTTCATCACATCGTTACGGGTGATGAAAAATGGATTCATTACAGCAACCCAAAGAGAACAAAATCATGGGGACTGCCCGGTCATGCTTCTACGTCGTCGGTTCGGCCGAATATTCATGCTGTGAAGGTTTTGCTGTGTATTTGGTGGGATAATATACCCTTATTCGGGCCAGTCTTTTGATTGATTAAAGAATTATGTAGATCAAAAAAAAGGTAAATAAAGTCCTTCTCTACAACAACAGTCCTATTCTGTATACGTATTTCTTTCGACAACTAAGTTGTCATCAGCAGATAATTAATCACAGTGAAGCACCTGTATCCGTGGTAAAACTTGCACATCATGTACCAGACATAAACCGTCAAAAGCTAAACACGCACTGAACTAAAATCTTAAGGAATTACACTTCCAGGTTGAACGATTTTTCCAACTATAAATATGTTTCTTTAAGAAAAAAGAATGATGTAATAATATTTAAGTTAAATAAGAAAAATACTATCTAATATATTAAATTTTTCTAAAAATCAATTATCTTTTGTTTAATAGATTCTAATTATGTAACTGCTGCAGCCTAGTACTGCGTAAATCTATATGTCGTCAACTTTATTACGAAAGCAAGTTTGAAAAAAATTTGAAAAGAAATAAATTGAAGAAGATTGAAACAGTATTAATTATAGAAAATCAATTAAAAATTACCTGCATTGAACCAGGATTCGAACCTGTACCTGCTGTTCTCTAGACGCCTGCTTTAACCAATTAAGCCGCCAAGTGGTACAGCCTTGAGTCTCTAAGTATGCCATAAATTATATTATCGAGCCACTTATGGCGTATTAAGAAACTCGGAGCTGTACTGTTTAAAAGCAACCATTTAGAGGACGGTAGATACGGATTCGAATCCTAGTTAAATACAAACGATTTTTAATTAATTTTCTTCAATTATTAATAACGATGGAGAGCAGAAAATGTTAATTTTCATTAATTTCCTATCGTGAAGCTTTTAATTATATATTTTTAAATAATTGAACGCAACTACTTAAATGTCACTTGAATTGACGAAGATGAAAAAAGATAACCCCTCCTCTTTTATTGACTTTTTCTTTCAACAAAAAGTAAAAGCGATCTGGATGAAGTTTTCAAATGAATATAAAGGGTTTTCCAATAGGGACTTGACAACTTTTAATTCAATTTGTGAACGCGCTCTTTCACTAATCATCGAACTATCAATGTCAATTTATTCAGTAAGCTTAACATTTTCATCATGGGAAAGTGCACGAGCGAACAACGTCTGCAAATTATAAAAATTTACTACAGAAATTCGGAGTCGGTGACCGATACTTTAAGAGCGTTAACTCCGATTTTCGGTCGTAATTCTCGCCCTAGTAGTCAGGCAGTAACAAGTTTAGTGCAAAAATTTGAGCCTACATATTCGTTGTGTGCTGTTGCCGGAGTGTCGAAAATATCGTTGTCGTTTAAACGTCCGCAGCAAATGATCCAAATCAGTCAATTCCACGGCGTTCTCAAGAGTTGGGCATCGCCAAGACCACTTTATGGCAAATTTTGCGTAAGGATCTTGGTTTACACCCATACAAGATCAAACTGACTCAAGAATTGAAGCCGATGGACCATTTGAAGCGACGTACGTTCTCCGATTGGGCTCTGGAAAAGATGCGCCAAGATGATCAATTTCATCGCAAAATCATTTTCAGTGACGAAGCTCATTTTTGGCTCAATGGGTTCGTCAATAAGCAAAATATGCGTTATTGGTCGGGTGAAAATCCACATGTGCTTCATGAAACACCACTTCATCCACAAAAAATAACTGTTTGATGCGGTTTGCATGCTGGCGGCGTCATAGGGCCATATTTTTTCATCGACGACAATGATCGTCACATTACTGTGAATGGTAATCGTTATCGCGTCATGATTACCGATTATTTTTGGCCCGAATTGGAAGGTATGGACTTGGACAACATGTGGTTTCAGCAGGACGGTGCCACAAGCCATACAGCACACGTTACAAACGATTTATTGAAGAGTAAGTTTGATGAGCGTGTTATGAACGAAGTCGAGTTCCATTCATAAATGTTTTGATTGTACTTCAACCCGATAATAAAGTTTTTGAAATATCTCAAATGGTCTGCATTTTATTTTGAAAAGAAGTTGTCAAGTCCTTATTGGAAAGTCCTTTATAATAATATTAACTTTGTAATATGCAAGAATTTTCATAATGCTAACTGTATCCGATATACGCCTCCTATTTCTAGAAAATAACTTTCAAATCACAACGTAAAGGGAGATTCGATTCCGAATCGTATTGGTTTATTGATAGTCAACTTTTAAATGTATTTTATACGATGGCCTCTAGATGGAAAAAAGAGACCAGGGCAAAGTGAGATACCTAGGCGAAAAAGGTTTTTATAATCCGAAGAAACTTTTATTATGGTATCTAGTTTCTGACCTTTTCTTGTTTTCGGTTGTTTTCTTTTTGTTTGTTATATAAATACCGAACAGTTAGAGTTTGGTAACTGTAGAAATTTCAGAAGTCACCGGAGGCAACAAATGGGAAAAAGTTCCAGACATCTGGGAAGAACGCGGGGCTATTAATATTTTCCGAACATAAATCACCGTCAGCTTCTGACTAACTCGAATGTTTATAAATACCTATTGAACGAACAAACGTAAAGGGCAAGATGAAATTTTGACATTTCTTGTCTATATGACTTACTAATAATGTAATGCGATGTGTGTAGAGCACAACGAACATTTGGAGAAATTACCATAGACGATATACACATATATATATTTGTATTTTTATACGAGGATAGTTTGACAAGTAGTGAGAATGACACATAGGTGCTCTAATTGGAAAAACAAATGCACTGTAATTTAGGTTGCCTATTTATATGTTTACATTCCGATATTTAGATAAATCAGTTGATTAGTTTATCTTTGACAGCTGATTGAAAAAGACGCAACACGTCGTTTTGTTAAATTGGAAAAAGCAAAGTATCGTGCGGTGATTAAATACTTTGTAATTAAGGGTATGAAAGCTACCGAAATAAAAGATGAGTTACGGGAAACATTAGGTGAATCTGCTCTATCATCCGCCACAATAAGTAGATGGGTAAATGGATGTAAATGTGGTAGAACTAGCTGTGTTGATGAAGCGCGCTCTGGAGCACCCAAAATCGTGACTTCTAAGGAAATGATTATAAAAATCCATAATATTATTACGTAAAATCGACGACTCAAAGTGGGAGAGACAGCAGACATGGTAAACATTTCAACAGAATGCGTACACCACATTTTAACGAAAGAATTGGGCCTTTCCAAGCTTTCGGCAAGATGGGGCCGCGATTGTACACGAATGATCAAAAGTTCACTCGTTTGCGCATTTCCAATGAGTGTTTGGACCTTTATAAGCGGAATCCGGTTGATTTTTGTAGCCGATTTGTTACTTGCGATGAAACTTAGATACACTACAGTACACCCGAAACTAAACAACAGTCGAAACAATGGTTAGAACGTGGTTCTGCACCTCCAAAGAAAGCGAAAACCACTTTAACGGCAAACAAGGTGATGGCATCAATTTTTTGGGATTCAAATGGCATTTTGCTCATTGATTACCTTCGGAAAGGTGCCACAATAAACGGACAATATTATGCAGAACTTCTACAAAAATTAGTTGAGATTCGTGCTAAATGGCCAGGAATGGCAAAGAAAAAGTTTCTGTTTCACCAAGACAACGCTCCCTCGCATACCAGCACAGTTGCGATGTCCAGAATCCACGAGTTGCATTTCCAATTAGTACCGCATGCGCCTTATTCGCCGGATCTAGCCCCTTCCGACTTCTACCTTTTTCCAAAATTGGAAACGGTACTAGGTGGAAAGAAATTTTCGTCTAACAACGAGCTTATCATCTTCGTAAATGAGTATTTTTATTATATCATCAAAAAAACAGCGAGAACTTAGTTGCGCACCTGATATGACAGAGCAAGGGAATGTGTTTAGAAAACCGAGACCAACAGGATAACGTGATTCATTTTGTCAAATGCGTTATCAAAATCTATGTACGTATATGGTATCAGCTTAGACTTCGATATCCAGTGAATGTGGTTTCATTACAGTAACATCGCGGGCAATTTCAAGAATTGCACAGCAACACCTTGCATTAATAGAGCAAGCAATCTTTACCCAAGATATTTTGTCTTATTCTTTTGGATAAATCCGTCGATTCTCTTTTGTTTCGCGACTCCGGAGAAAAAACTACGTGCTCGGCTTAGCGGATTATTCCACCCATGACTTCCTTTTTATCGCCGACATTACGCATTTTTTTCCTTCAGTCGAATGAAATCACATTAGCGGAGTTTCAGAATTTATCAGAGGACACCGTCGTTTCAACCCCATAGCATTCGGGGGGGTTATAAAATGTACGCAGACGCGAGTATCCCGCGAAAACTGAAGTCTCTACATTTTCCGGGGAACATACCCCAGTTGGCGTAAAACCGCGTACCACAGGCGACTATGCATCGATCGTCGTTTGTCCATCATCTTTCGTAATTGAAAAAAAACTAACGCATACACGTCCGTCTCAACGGATTAGAACGTGTTTTGGGGTGTTTTTTTTTTATAGTTTTGATTTGTGGGCGATTTTGGTGCGGTGAAAAGTTATAGTAAAGATCAATATTAGTGTTTCGTGTGTGTGATAACATATCCTAAATTTATTAAATAAGTGGCATCATTATTTTTAGTGTTAAAATTATAATAATACTTTTGTGATCTTGTGGTGAGATTATGAAGTTGAAAATAGTCAATTGTAAGTAGTTTTTGAGTTTGCGTTTTAATGTGAAGCAGAAATTTTTGTAAACATGATGCGAACATTTTTATCGAAGCTAATCTTTTATATAACTCCGCTTAAAAAAATATTGTTTAAATTTAAAGTTTCAGAAAAAAAAAATGCGTAATTGAAAAGAAGATTTTTTTTTAATAGGTGGTTAATTGCTGGTTAGCGTGCAATATAAGCCGAAATAAAATATCCTTAATAACGAATCTACAATACATTGGATCCCGCATTGTTATCGCGGGAAAATCGTCTACGCTTTCTGTTTTTCAGTTTCATCTGTTCGTTTGAATTTCTTTGTTCTTGCGTTTCGTTGAGATTTTTTTCCTAAATTTCTTTTATACTTTTACAATCAAAAAGGAGGGAAACGATATATTGATACCACTAAATCTGCTATTACAGTTCTTCACTCTAAAAATTTCATGTTTAAATATGAATGCAATAACAATTTGTTTTGCGGAAATATTTTTAGTTCGAAATTAAAACATACGCAATTTACATTGCAATTTTTTTTTCGACCCAATTGAAGTAATACCAAATGTTCGCTTTTGATAGAAATACACTACAACGCTGTTATGATATAAATTGTATATTTGTAACGCTTTCCCACGCTATATAATTTTAAAATGTAAATTGTGGATAAGTAGGGATATAAGGGTGCGAAATATAAAATATTCAAAGTAATTTTTTGTTCTCTCTTATACAAAAAGTCTAGAACTGTTTTTTTTATTTAATTCTTCTTCTGTGTCTACTTAGTAATTATTTCTTTCGATTCATAAATTTCAATTGCGCTATTATAATTTGCGGAACGCCCCTGTAAGACCAATAGATGTGGAAAGTATTAGATGTTACTATTGCCTTTAAAGTGTTGCTTTTGCGCCATCCACATACTGACTTGTAATCTAAAGGGTTTTCCAATAGGGACTTGACAACTTCTAATTCAATTTGTGAACGCACGCTTTCACTAATCATCGAACTGTCACTGTCAATTTATTCAGTAAACTTAACATTTTCACCATGGTAAAGTACACAAACG
This sequence comes from Dermolepida albohirtum, assembly GCA_031893035.1. NCBI lineage: Eukaryota > Metazoa > Arthropoda > Insecta > Coleoptera > Scarabaeidae > Dermolepida > Dermolepida albohirtum. Next base: position 44,700 of record JAVIWB010006871.1, read on the forward strand.
AATAACGTCTGCAAATTATAAAAATTTACTACAGAAATTCGGAGTCGGTGACCGCTACTTTAAGAGCGTTAACTCCGATTTTCGGTCGTAATTCTCGCCCTAGTAGACAGGCAGTAAGAAGTTTAGTGCAAAAATTTGAGTCTACATATTCGTTGTGTGATGTTGCCGTGCCAGTGAGACAACGGGTTGGTCGAAGTGTCGAAAATATCGCTGCAGTTGAAACGTCCGTAGCAAATGATCCAAATCAGTCAATTTCACGGCGTTCTCAAGAGTTGGGCATCGCCCAGACCACTTTATGGCGAATTTTGCGTAAGAATCTTGGTTTACACCCATACAAGATCAAGCTGACTCAAGAATTGAAGCCGATGGACCATTTGAAGCGACGTACGTTCTCCGAACGGGCTCTGGAAAAGATGCGCCAAGATGATCAATTTCATCGCAAAATCATTTTTGGTTCAATGGGTTCGTCAATAAGCAAAATATGCGTTATTGGTCGGGTGAAAATCCACATGTGCTGCATGAAACACCACTTCATCCACAAAAAATAACTGTTTGGTGCGGTTTGTATGCCGGCGTCATAGGGCCATATTTTTTCGTCGACGATAATAATCGTCACGTTACTGTGAATGGTAATCGTTATCGCGCCATGATTACCGATTATTTTTGGCTCGAATTGGAAGATATGGACACAGCACACGTTACAATCGATTTATTGAAGAGTAAGTTTGAACGCGAAATAGCAGCCGTAAGTTTGATGAGCGTGTTATCTCAAGAAATGGACTAGTCGATTGGCCGCCTCGTTCGTGCGATTTAACGCCTCTAGACTTTTTTCTTTGGGGCTACGTCAAGTCATTGGTCTCTGCCAACAAGCCGACAACGTTGGAAGAGCTCAGAGCCAACATTGAACGCGAAATAGCAGCCGTTTCGGTCGAATGGTGTGGCCGAGTCATCGAAAATTGGGTCCAACGAATCGACCGCTGCAAACGCGCCCGCGGTGGCCATATGAACGAAGTCGAGTTCCATTCATAAATGTTTTGATTGTACTTCAACCCGATAATAATTTTTGAAATATCTCAAATGGTCTGCATTTTATTTTGAAAAAAAGTTGTCAAGTCCTTATTGGAAAACCCTTTACTTCTAGAACTTATTTTCCAAAATCTAGACATTGGTTATCAGACATTAGAAAATTTCCTTTGCCCAAATGATTAAAAATCAGTAGATGCTGGATGAACACATCTTTGTTGTATGGTCGCATAGCAAGGATATACTCAATGAATTTTTTTAAGGCACCTTAATCGCTTAGAAAATTGGATAAAACTCACAATCGAACTAGAAACGAGATACCATTTCCGAATGTCTTAACGTGGTAAAAATGTTTATGATATACTGAAGACCAAAGTGTAGAGGAAGCCGACTCATACAGCATAATACGTATACGTCAACTTCAACCGTCAGTACAATGTGAAAATTGGAATAGCGAGATGCTTATATGCGCGATAGTATATGTTTAATAAAACTGAGATTGTGAAGAGAAAATAGGTTCCATAGATAGAACATTGAAAGTGAAGACCGGATAGAAAGTCACAATCTAGAATTAGAAGAGAATATGTATACAGCGGTAATTTCATATTTCAGAGGCCTATCAGAAAAGATATAAAGAATTTGCAATGACTATAAGGTTAGAACAGCTATTAAATTCGCAACAATTGATTAATATTAAGGCGAAACCAAACAATGCAAACCAAAAAAGGAGTGCATATATCAAATTCAATGCAAATGTGGAAGACTGTACGCCCAGGAGACTAGCAGGTCTCTTCGCGTCAGAATAAAGAATCACCAGAAGCTAAATCGAAAGAAGCAAAAAGATTGAGATCGGTTTAACATGCTTGAGATGAAGATTACAGAAACGGATAGGATATAATAGCAATTCCGACCGTGGTAGATCACAATTCAAAAAGGAAGCCGAAGAAAACAGCATACATAGCAATAACACATGATGCTGTCGTTACATCAAGTATAGAAACTAAGGATGTGTGGTTATCAGTCGGGAAAAGTGTTGGCCAGAAAGACCAATAGTCACAAAACCAGAAACAAATCGAGATTGAGAAAGGCATAACGTTCATAAAGTTCGTGTATTTTTTTTATATATAAAAGGAAAATTTTTCAATATTTACGAAATTATATTCAACGTAATTATATTGTAATGAATTTAGGGCAGTAATTCCCATCAGTTATTCTTTGAAGATGGCAGTAAATAGATTGCCGAAATGTTAGGATACCATAGTCAGACAAACGTTGGAAGTCCAGCTAACCAATCCAATGATCATCTGTACGTCATGGGCTGTATTAGTTTCAAATCGTAATTTCAGAATTATTACTTGCACTTTATACTGCATCTGATTTTAAAGTTTCGACATGCTTATTGGAAAACGCTTTATAATCTGTTATGTTTCAATAAAAACTTAAGTTAGAAAGGAATAAAAAAGTAACTATTATATTATCTGCTTCTGGGTTTCCGGGCTGGAACCGCGTCACTATTATATCTGCCGACGTTTCGTACCCATTTGTATGAGACATCTTCAGGGCTGAACTACTGCATTCAGTTTCAGTGCAGTAGTTCAGCCTTGAAGATGTCCCGTACAAATGGGTACGAAACGTCGGCAGATATACAAGTGACGCGGTTCCAGCCCGGAAACCCAAAAGCAGATAGCATGGACCACGACCGCGGAAGTCTACACACCAAATTAACTATTATATTTTTTGTATTTCCGATTGATACAATTTAATTGGAAACTAAATAAAAATTTCGAATCTAATTTATTTATATTTATAAATTTTCCATTAAGCTTCTAGTTTGGGAAATATTTACATATTTGATTTCGTTTAAAATTACTACGTGTATTTACAATTCTCGTTGTTTTTACTGGACGATGCACATAATGGCACAACCAGTGATGATAAAAATCGAGGCTTATGCATTTTGTATGTGTGCAATAAAAATAAAATTTCCGAACTCATTTTCAGCAACGGAATACCTTGAATAATACACCTTCCGCTATTCACATTGTATAATGAACCGTTAATATATAATGAATTATTTTGAAAAGTATTTTCCGGTGTTTTTCAATATTTATGGATTTAATTCTTTTGTAACAATTTCATTTAATGCCCGCGAATCAGACACAAATAGGGATTAGAGTTTTTTTTGCAATCAAATCTGTAAAACTCCATCATTTTTAATGCGTCTTTAATCGGTTGCGGATTGAAAAAATACATTCAAAAACAAATTTGAAACGTAATTCAATTCGAGAAAATTACGTGTTCTTCTATTTAACTTTTTGTATACTATTGGAAAGTATATATTATAATATACCTGCCTCTTTTTGAATAGCTATTATTATTTTTTATAATCCGTCATAAAGCTTGGAGAATTTGTTTAAAGAATTAACTAAGTGTTCAGATAAATATACAGGGTGAAAGTTTGTTAAAACTGCTTGTATGTAAATATTGCATTAAACGGAAAAATATATGATAAAAAATGTATTGGGTTGGCAACTAAGTACTTTCGGTTTTGTAGTATAAAATAAAACACTTTTTTTTAAACATAGTTTTTAATCAATTATATATTTTCCATTTTGCTCAATGACCTTTTGCCATCTTTCTTTCAGCTGCATGATTCCGAGCTCATAAAATTTCTGGTCCTTATCAGCAAAAAACTGGACCAGGTGCGAGTGAAGGTCATCGTCATTTGTGAAAGTTTTACCATTCAAAGAATTCTGCAAACTTCGAAATAAATGGTAATCAGATGGTGCTAGATCAGGGCTGTATGGGGGATGTGGCATCACTTCCCAGCCAAGCTCAATAGTTTCCCACGAGTTGCCAAAGATGTGTGAGGCCTTGCATTATCTTGGTGGAAAACTACACCTTTCCGATTTGACAATTCTGTCCGTTTTTCATTGATGGCTTCATCCAGTTTTATTAATTGTTGACAGTAAACATCAGAATTGATCGTTTGGTTCCTTGGAATCAGCTCAAAAAACACAACACCTTTGTAATCCCACCAAACTGACAGCATGATCTTTTTTGGATGCAATTCAGCTTTCGATGTGGTTTGGGCTGGTTTATCGTGTTTGCTCCATGATCGTTTTCGAACTATGTTACTGTACAGGACCCATTTTTCATCACCAGTGATGATTCTCTCTCTCGCTCTGTTAAGCAATTAGCATCATAAACTTCACATATCTTTTTGTGAGCCGCAGCAGCTTTCTTTCCTTTACGGAAATAAAATAGTAAAATATGTCGACAATGTTCGTTTCTGCACTCCATTTAAAATTAACCCACAACTAATAGCTTTAATAAAAATCACGCACTACTTGCTTCTGAAGTTACGTCAATGTGACTAGTATCACGCGACAAACGGTAAAGTACAGCACTAACATACGTTATACAAAAAATAAAGCAACGCTCTCTATCAGTAAAAACCGAAAGTACTTAGTTGCCAACCCAATAATACATTTTAGTCATCGACAGCTCTAGTAATACTTTGTAATCAGCAAACGAATTTATATAACATTCAGAGAGTTACGATTGAAAAAGTGTCGGAGAAAATAAACCGAATAAGTCAGTAAGATGACCAAACAATATGACAAATTCGTTGAAATATTGCGGAAGCTATTCGATAGAGATAATAACTAAATTGCCCAACTCAATAACAGTTTATCGGTGTTAACATTGGACAATGTCCAAAACAAACAGAAGCTCGATCACGAGCAGTTGAAATGGATTTTGTTGACGTGCAATAAGAAAGTGAAGATAGAAAAGCAATTAGAATAAAAGGTAAAGGTGGGATCTATAATACAGTTTTGTTTATTCTACAAAGATGTGAAATAAATAAAACATACCAGTTAGAAGAAAAAAATAAGAAAGTTCATAAAGGCACGTAAAAATTAATACAGAAAAAATAGGACTCGGTAAAGTTTAAGTTTGAGGAATGAATGAAATTAGCAATTTAGGGCTGTTTTAGGTGGATGCGGTGTGTAGGGCAGAACCAGAAAGCCCGGGACAATTTGACAGGTGTGAGAAAATGCGTTGAGATGAAGGAAAATTTTTCGTTGCCGATTCTAAATCTCTTATAAGAGATTGTTTCTTAATTTTGTCTAGTGGAGCAGTATAATGTATTGTAGTATGCTAATAGCATGGCCTTTTTCGATAAATTCTATGAAAATTATTTCCTTAGTTTCCCAGAAAACTGTAGCCCTTAATTTACATATGCAAAACATCTCTTTTCATTCAAATGTGGCGCCACCCATTCGACGAATTCAGACCCTTAAAATCGTCTCTCTTCCTCTTACGTCGCAGTATATCCACACAATAGACGATGGCGAGTAATTCCACTTATATAAGAGGTCTGCAGCTAGAGCAATTAATAAAAGACATAACGTATAGGATACTGACATTTAGAGCACGATCGGGAGACTGAGACATTGTAACCTTTGTAGGTTGAAACTGGTCTTAAGTCCGCTGTTTTCCTTACTTAATGTTCTTGTTTCAAGGGCTTAAACTATTTAAGTGAGAATGAGTAGAATCCATCCTCTCTAAAGTTAAACGTAGCGTAAATAATACATACTTACACACGTCGAAATTTTTGCAGTCTTGTGAAACTAGTTTACTAATAAACTACACCCACATACAGAATCTTACCGGAGGTGTAATAAGAAAAAAATTTAATTCTAGATTTTTCAGAACAAAGTATACATTCTCCTTCTGGGTTTCCGGGTTGGAACCGCGTCACTAGTATATCTGCCGACGTTTCGTACCCATTTGTATGGGACATCTTCAGGGCTGAACTACTGCACTGAAATTGTTTCAGTGCAGTAGTTCAGCCCTGAAGATGTCCCATACAAATGGGTACGAGACGTCAGGAGATATACAATTGACGCGGTTCCAGCCCGGAAACCTAGAAGCAGATAGCATGGACCATGACCGCGGAAGTCTACGTACCAAATCAAAGTATACTTTATAAAACTTTCTGCTTGTTCTGGAGAATAACAAACGGTAGATAAATTTATTAAAATAGTTTAAAATAAATTCAAATCAAAACTAGATCAAAATTTATATTTTTAGGTACCGTACAAGTTATAAAAACCTATGTACTCACATAAATCGTTTCATACGATTAAATATATTATTTTACAACGTTAGAAACGGACCATTTGAATTGTATAACCCCTTTCTACTTAGATTTATCGATGGAGCACTGCCACAATTTTCTCCAGCCAGGAATTCATTTCAAAACAAAAGCAAGTAATCGTTGATTAGTCGCCCTCTTTATAACTTACTATTGCGAAAGTTTCCGTGCAATTTTAAAGGACACATTCGCGTACTAAATCATAAAAGTCCGAGCTGGAAGTTTGAAAATTGATTTTCTCCAACGTCTTCCACCGCACGCCCTGCTTATATGTCTTATATCAGTGGAGATAAATCTCTCAGGTGTCGTGCATTTTGCGTGTTCCAGTTGTAATTCCCGCACAGCTATGACCGACATCTAACACATTAAAAGCATGCCTGACATTTTATTCCCACTGCGGACAGGCGCGCACACCGTACCACCTATCCCGACCCTAAACTATAAATTGGATTTCATTTGACGCGAGCAGTTGTATTTAACTGAATCTAGCTACATGCTGGTATTATTAAGAAGAATGTTAGGACGATACCACGGGAGAATTTTCGTAATTTGCAAGATGGATGAAGATCCATAATTAGGTACAGTTTAGGATTATATGTATGAAAATAGTATTCAAAAGATCTGTACGGTGGCGACAGGTGCAATTTGGCCAATTTCTGACGTTTGATTTGAAAGTTATCTCAATGGAAAATTTAACCACTTAGGTTGATATATAACCCCTTTCCACATTAACTTTTGTAATTCTGTATACGCATTTCGACAACTAAGTTGTCATCATCAGCAGACAATTTCAAAGTGTCGCACCTGGTTAAACACGGCGAAAAACCTTAGTGATTAAGTTAATCAACCACAGTCTCCATCAAATTCAACTCAATGGAAAATCTTAAAAATCGAAAATGATCGAAAATATGTATTCATGACTAACTATCTGTGTTAATACTCTTTCGAACGGCGCAATTTGTCGCTGATTGAAGTAATTTAAATGTGGAAATATATTGCCGTATTTCATGCCCGGAAGATCATTTAAAGTAAAAATTAAAAAAATCTGTGGAAACTTTTATAGCGCGGTTGATATACCACAAAGCAATGTATTGGGTCTGTTACGTTATTCTTATTTTGAATAACTTGTGAGCTGATCGGATCAGATGTTTAATATTGTTAAGGCAATTTTTTTATTTGTAAGGAATAAAAGACTTTATCATTTGCTTTGTAAAGATATGCACACCTTTAACGCATATCAAACTAAAATATGTACATAAAAAACAAATTTAAAAATTCTACGTTTAACTTAAAAATAAAATAAATATAGCAATGCTTCTTGTTTTAAATATTTGGGAGGATATGTACTATATATATGTATGGATACACTATAAACAGATAAAAATACTGCTTGTGTAATATTTGCAACTACGTATATATGAATTCTTAACAGAACTCTGGTTGTTTGCCGCTAAATGTACTGTGGGACAAAAATAGTAAGACTTTTTAATTTAAATTTCGCGCGAAAACCCATTCGTCGAAATATTTTTTTTCTAGATTGGCATGACTGTCAGTGACATCTGTGCCAAATGTCACATCAAAATAGTCATTAGTGTTTAATATACACTTGTCTTTCTGAAGTACAAAAAGTGCATTCGGCGATTTTTACAATGAGTGAAATTATTCAACAAAGAAGTTCCATTAAATTTTGTGTACGGAATCAAATTTCTGGTGCCGAAACGTTCAGAATGTTGCAAAAGGCCTCCGATAATATTTGTTTGTCGCGAGCAAGTGTTTTTGATTGGTACAAATTATTCAAAGAGGGTCGAGAATGCGTTGATGACGAACCACGTCCAGGACGGCCATCAACATCAACTGATGATCAACATGTTAATAGAATCAAGGAATTGGTGCTTGAGAATCGACGATTAACAGTCAGAGACCTTACTGGCGTTTGAAAGATCATTCGGGCCTAAGAAAAGTGAAAGCACGATTTGTTCCAAAATCACTCATTTTTTTCGAAAAACAGCGTCGCGATGACGTCTGTGAAATAATGCTTTTCGACAATCAAGACAAAATGAAAGGCATCATAACTGGAGATGAGACTTGGATCTACGCCTATGACCCGGAAACAGACGATCAATCGGCCGAATATCGTATCAAAAGTGAGCCGAAGTCCAAAAAACCACGTCAAAGCAAGTCAAAAATCAAGGTTATGTTGCCAGTTTTCTTCGATTATCGAGGTGTGGTGCACTCCGAATTCCTTCCGACCGGCCAAACTGTCAACAAAGAATACTATTTGAGTGTTATGCGTCGTTTGCGCAATGCTCGTAAAAAGAGGCCAGAATTATGGGCCGACCACTCTTGGTTTTTGCACCACGATAATGCACCGTCGCATACTGCATTAATTTTCAACCAATATCGTATTCGCCTGATTTAGCTCCGTGTGACTTCTGGCTATTCAGCAAACTCAAACGACCGCTCCGGGGAAACCGTTTTGAGTCAATTGAAGACATTAAGCGTGAATCGCTACGCACATTGAAGGCTATTCCTGAAATTGACTTTAACAACTGTTTCAAGAATTGGAAGAAACGTTGGCACAAGTGTATTGGGGCCAGGGGGGATTACTTTGAGGGGGACGAAATAGATTTGGAAGAATTAATTAAGAATTTAAAAATTATGAACAAAGTCTTACTATTTTTCGTCCACACACATATATATATATATATATATATATATATATAACATGATCCAGTTGAAGATGAGTTATGTATGGTCAATTTATGTCAATCTGAATCTTTACTTTTATTTTTAAAACACATTATGCGAAACTAATTTTATTACTTCATGACAATAAGCAAATATTCGCCATAATTTAAAACAATCGAAAGGGCAACAGCTTATGAACAATTTCGATTGAGTTATGTGTATTGAAACTTCCTTTGAGTTTAGGAGGTATCATCGTCATATTCTCCGACAAATATACTACCGTGATCGAACATTACGTAATATCCTCCGGCAATATCCAAAATAGCTTTTACACTACGTAAGACAATTGAATTTTGGTAACTTCCTTGGCATTATCCATTAGTGTTAGACCGTAAATCAGTCGCAAACGGTATCAAAATTAGGGATTATATGATGCGTCAATTATTGGATATAACTAGCTTTGCATTTCGTGTCTGAAATATAATGGAAAATATGGAATAATATAATAAATTTATAGTCTTTTTTTAAAATTATTTTGTGTAGAAAAGAAATGTTTATTAATAGATTTTCATAAACTTAAAAAATCCACACAGTTCTGTGAATAATATCGACTCCAACTTCACTCAGTTCGTAACATAATAATAAAATAGTAGTCTGACGAGACGTTTTTGTAAGATGAAAGTGCGGTCCACTTTCGGCCACGTTCGCCAAAACAGAGCGACATAAATACTGAAAATTTACAGAATAACCTTGCAATCTAACAGTGGTAGATACTGTTTTTGCGGAAGATGTTACGTTTTGCTAATACAGGGTGGGGCAGAATAACGAGCGATTTTAAAAAGCCCGCGATTCGCGCCGTGCCATTCGGAGGTGGTAGGGACGCTATCGGTCATGTTTCCTTGATATTATCATTTAGTAACAATGGAGCTTTGGACCCCTCAACAGCGTGCGTACGCTGTTAAGGCGTTTTATGAAAATGATAATTCTTACATACGCGCGCGTCGTGCCTTTCGAAATCATTTTAACATTAATCGCAATCAACCAGTGCCGTCTGCCTGTGCCATTAAAAAATGGGTTAGGAACTTTGAGGAAACTTCGTCAACAACAAAAAAGAAACCTGGTCGGCCAAAATCGGTGCGTACGCTCGAGAATATCGACCGTGAAAGAACTGCTATTGAGCGAAGCCCGCGTCGTTCAGCTCGCCGGCATAGCACTACACTTGGGATTTCAAACCGAACTGTCAGACGAATATTACACAAGCATCCCCACCTTCATCCATACAAAATCCAAATCGTACAGGCTCTTAAAGGCACGGATTATGTGAGTCGACAACGATTCTGTGAAGAGTTTTCAGATTTAATTAATCAACATGAGGATATTGTAAACAACTTATGGATGAGTGACAAAGCCCATTTCCATTTGTCCGGTTACGTCAATAAGCAGAACTTTAGATACTGGAGTGACGTAAATCCTAGACAAATGCATCAAGAACCCCTCCACTCCACAAAAACATTTTGAAAGATCATTTGGGCCTAAGAAAAGTGAAAGCACGATTTGTTCCAAAATCACTCAATTTTTTCGAAGAACAGCGTCGCGTTGACGTCTGTGAAACAATGCTTTCCGACTATCAAGACCAAATGAAAGTCATCATAACTGGAGATGAGACTTGGATCTACGCTTACGACCCGGAAACAGACGATCAATCGGCCGAATATCGTATCAAAAGTGAGCCGAAGTTCAAAAACCACGTCGAAGCAAGTCAAAAATCAAGGTTTTGTTGACAGTTTTCTTCGATTATCGAGGTGTGGTGCACTCCGAATTCCTTCCGACCGGCCAAACTGTCAACAAAGAATACTATTTGAGTGTTATGCGTCGTTTACGCAATGCTATTCGTAAAAAGAGGCCAGAAATATGGTCGGCCCATATTTCTGATTTTTGCACCACGATAATGCATCGTCGGATACTGCATTAATTCTTCGTGAGTTTTTCGCCAAATTTTCAACCAATATCGTGCCGCAACCACCGTATTCGCCTGATTTAGCTCCGTGTGACTTCTGGCTATTTAGCAGAACTCAAATGACCGCTCCGGGGAAACCGTTTTCAGTCAATTGAAGACATTAAACGTGAATCGCTACGGGCATTGAAGGCTATTCCTGAAATTGACTTTAACAAGTGTTTCGAGAATTGGAAGAAACGTTGGCACAAGTGTATTGGGGCCAGGGGGATTACTTCGAGGGGGACGAAATAGATTTGGAAGAATAAATTAAGAATTTAAAAATTATGAACAAAGTCTTACTATTTTTTGCCCACAGTAGTATATTAATCATCGCATTTACAAAAAGGTATCTGTAAGAAAGCAAAGACGTTCAATAATATTCGAATTTTAGCAAAGAACAACAAAAAATATTACTGCTCCAATATGAAGTTGGTGCTCTTTCAGATAAAAGTAAAAGAAATATACCATTAGAATAACACAATTAAAAACTTTCCTGCTTAAATTAGGCAAATTTAACGGACCTCACACAATCGCGAACTTTTTAAACGAATTTTGCGGAAAAGTGCGCCCAACTTTTCATTCCGAGCTATTTCCGTTAATGATTATTTTATATTCTGTTCTGGAAAATGGATGTATCTCCACCCTCTTCCGTATGGACCTTTTTATTAAAATATTCGGAAGTTTTAATATTAATTTTTGTGGTAGGTGAATGCAATTAATACAAGCACTCGACAATGAAGTAAGTCGAAAAATACATAGATCCATTACAACCTGATTCTTGTTTAAAAAACTTTCGGCAAATACATTGCGTTGAAAATTTTATTTCACTTTCTGTTACTCCTTTAAAACATTTTACACATTTTGGAATAATACATTTTCTAAAAATAATTGTAAATATTCAAATTTAATAATGGTTAATTCAAAAAAGTCTAAATCTGCAAGAAACGTAAGGCATCCTTTAGATTTGCATGCACAACCTGCGCTGGTGGCTGTATTGTGGTTTTTATATATATTGCAAATATAGAAACAGGTAATTTTAATCTAATTATGTTCATTTTAATAATTTTTTAATAATCTTTATTGTTTAACAAGACTTCCCACTTGTACGGCAAAAATATGAAAGTAAATACAAGCAAATAAAATAATTATAAATGTAAAACACAAACAAAGCGGGAAAATATAAGAATATAAATCAAATCAAACATTTAAATTCTAAACAACTAACTAACTAGTTATATGTAAAACTAGACCCAGATTCTAAGAAATGAGAAATTCCAGACAAAATTTGATTGTCTATCGGCGTTTTTCGTAAAGCATTGGTCCTAGTCAGATTAAGATGGAATGCGTTTCTACGTCTGGCAGAAATCCTAGGAATATGAAACGCCACTCGCGATAGAAGAAACTCGCTGGTCAATCTTTCCCAGCAATAAATTCCACAAAAACTTCGCACGTCAGAAGAGCAATTCTTCCATGTTAGAAGAGCAATTCTGCTTGACTGGTTCCACTGTGTATAAACGTTCCATCCATCTGGTAAGATCAGTTTTTCTGTCCATAATAGATTGCAGTCCATGTCAGTAGGCCAATTCTGTTTGACTGGCTCTACTGGGTGGAAACGTTCCATCTCACCCATTCATCTATGTATTCGATCAAGCGGTAGGCAGGGAGAAGCAAAGGTAGGGTACTATATTATAGTACCCTATATTCCAGCTTGCTAATAAGAGCGTAATAAAGAGGTTTTAATATTCCAATATCTCTGAAGTACATAGAAACATTAAAGATCCTAAAGATTTATATGCAGATGCATAGATTGCCAGATTATGTAGTCTAGACGTCAGTTGATGGTCGAAAGTAAGACTTTAATTTGTAAATGCGTTAAGAACCTTGTAACCTATTCTGTAGTACACCAGTAATGGCAAACTTTCTCTTGTTTACGTCACTATGCAACACACATTCACCAAAATTTAATGTATTGCAGACATTATTGCAATTTATAAGTATCCAAAACGGAAGTTTTTTTATCGTATATTTTAATATCATCAGCATATGCTTGTATGGAACAATTGATGCTTAATTAAAGAACGTTGGCAAATAGAACGAAAATAGTGGGCCCACATTAAATCCTTGTAGAACCCCAGATCGTGCGATGAAAAACCATTGTAGGAAACGTAAGAGATACGGTTCCTTAAATTCAGAAGACATCGGTGCAATCCCGGACGGAGTAAATACAAAAGACCTAAGTTCGGAAAGTAAAGCATTGTGACAGATAATATCTAAAGTATGTGATAGATCAGAGCACAAGACATCAACTTGTCCCCGCTTGTCCATATATTTCGCTCACATATTGGGAATTGAGATTTGCCGCTGTTGAACGACCTGCGAATAAATCCTTGTTGATTCGGCGAAAGGAATGATTGGACGTTAGGATATATGAGCGTATACATAACTTCTCGTAAACTTTTACGAAGTTCGACAATGTAGAAATTGGTCGACAGTTCACTAGCATCAAGATTATAGTAACAAACTAAAGAAAGAAACGCATTTGCAAAGGTATTTACAAGATAAATGATGTTATTTTCTTTTCCAGTTTAGTTACTTCTTACGAGTATACAATAGAATATGTGATCCATTTATAAGAAAAAATTTTTTTATCCGAATTTAATCATAGAATAAATCCATTTGAATTTTCAATATTAAAAAACGGAATTGCCTCCGTCCACGTCGCTTTTGAATATTCCCCGCTCGAAATGCAATGAAAACAGGTTACGAAAGTAGTGGATAGATCACTGAACCATTATAAGTAAATATACTTACAAACGGACCGGTAGACGGTACTGTTGTAAATATTTATCACCCGACGGACGCCAATGTCGGACGTCAACGTCGGTGCTAAAACTCAATTTCGATCCGTCAAAACACGAAGGATCCGCACGGTTGGTCGAAGACAGGAATATTTTATTCGAAAGGAACGTTATGAGTTTGATGCGAGGCAGAAAAAGAACGGGAAACGGTTTCCTCGGTTTTTTTGCCTTTCCTGCTGGGTTACTGTTTGAATTTAAATTGGCCTTTTTGGTCCGTGCGACTGTGTGTGCGTGTTTGTGTGTGCGTCCCTTTACCTACGGAAGATCAAGCGCGGAAACATGACTTCTTTCCCTATATTGGAGACTTAGCCGCAACTATGCAAACTAAATTAGTGGGTCTGGATTCGAAAGACGTTTAAATTGGAGTTGGATTTTGTTCTGACAATATATTTAAATGAGATTTTTATAAAGCAGTCCCTTTCTAACTCTCTACACTTCCATTATATGCATGTATAGTTTTGTAATATCTTGTTTGTAGAAACTTTTGAATCGCTCATTAGAAAAATTTAATTAAACAATTTCGCAGATATTTACAAACCTAATATCCCTAATAATTGTTTGGTGATTGAACCATACCTACTAAGTAAACTACTTGCACTTAGTTCATTTTTTGGAACATCATTTTTAGTATTTAATTTAATATAGTTTTTAACTTTATTTATTTTCTAATAACGAATACTTTTCAAGAATAATATTTAGTACCTGCTAGGTGGCTATTGACAAGGATTCGCCTTCCTTGCTTTTACTGATGATTCACTATAACTATCTTACATAATGATTACAAAAAGCAAATCATATAGCATATCATTTTAAAGTACTTTTTATAAGAAACTTCTTATTGGTGCCACAATCCTTCAAATTACATTACTTTTTTAATTATTTCTAAATTTTGGTGTGCTTTTTCAGCTCTCTCGTGGGTCAATCTCTAGTTGACAACGATTGTCACACCTTGTCTCACCGAATCTTTTAAAAGCCATGATCTTTATGAAATTAAGACAGTCGACATTTGACTACAACCCCTTCTATGTAGTGTCTTCGCTTTTTTAGTACATCGCATTCGCGGTAAATAACAGTAAATTAAATAATGTCGTACATGTAGCGTTCAAATTATTCAACGTGAATTATGTTCACGATACCCAACAAGCCCTGTTCAGGGATACACGAAAGTATATTGACCTATAACACGACACAGTTTTCTACCAATCCTTGTACATTTTATATCTTCAATTTTGTGACATGTTTTATGACAGTTTTTGCATTAACTGTACTCTTTTGAATGTTTTCTTTTGTTAATTCTTAATATATTCGAAGCTTTTAACATTTTTCAGTTTTAATTTAGTTAAATAAAATGTTAATGACAACTTTGTTCTTTTTCTTTTGGCTAATATATCTTTCAGCTCTCCACATATCCTGTACTTTTTGAGACAACTTTGTTTTTTACTTTCGTCTAATATTTTCTTTCTCTCTCCACATGTCTTGTAGTTTTAACGTTTTAATTACAATTTTTTTTACTTCATTTAGTGTAGCACTATAGTTAGTTTAGAATGCTATCAACGAAGACATTTTTTCCCTTCAATGCAAACAATAATTTGGTAGTACAGTGTGCGTCAAGAACGCGTTGAAAAATTTCTCTGAATTCACGTCTCATTCTCCGTTAAATTCTTGTACTTTATTACTTCGTGTATTCAGTATTAACAGTCGAACTGAAAAGTCCCCGGTCTACCATAGTAAAACACAGTTTTTTGGCAAAATTCGATTTTATTATTCAACATAGTTGCCTTCGAGGGCGATACACCGATTATAGCGTTCTTCCAACTTTTCGATACCAATTTTGTAGTACGAATTGTCTTTAGCCTCGAAATAGGCCTCAGTTTCGGTGATCACCTCCTCAACCCTGCTAAATTTCTTCCCGGCGAGCATTCTCTTGAGGTCTGCAAACAGGAAATAGTCGCTGGGGGCCACATCTGGAGAGTACGGTGGATGGGGAAGTAATTCGAAACCCAATTCACTTAATTTGGCCATTGTTTTCATTGATTTGTGACACGGTGCATTGTCTTGGTGAAACAGCACTTTCTTCTTCTTCATATGGGGCCGTTTTTTTGCGATTTCGTTCTTCAAACGGTCCAATAACGCTGTATAATAGTCGCTGTTGATGAACTGGTCCTTTTTAAGATAATCTATGAAAATTATTCCATGCGCATCCCAAAAAACTGACGTCATAACTTTTCCAGCTGACTGTTGCGTCTTTCCACGCTTTGGAGCCGGTTCATCGCGTGCAGTCCACTCGGCTGACTGTCGATTGGACTCTGGAGTGTAGTGATGAATCCATGTTTCATCCATTGTCACATATCGACGCAAAAACTCGGTTTTATTACGATTTAACAGCTTCAAATACAGCTCAGAATCATCAACTCGTTGTTGTTTTTGATCGAATGTGAGCTCGCGCGGCATCTATTTTGCACAGAGCTTCCGCATGCCCAAATATTTATGCACGATGTGTCCAACACGTTCCTTTGATATACTTAGGATGTCAGCTATCTCGATCAACTTTACTTTACGGTCATTTAAAATAATTTTGCGAACTTTTTTGATGTTTTCGTCGGTGACAGCCTCTTTTGGTCGTCCACTGCGTTCGCCGTCTTCGGAGATCATTTCGCCAATCTATTATGGTTGATTTTCCTGGCGCAGAGTCCGAAAACTCCTCATCAAGCCATGCTTTTGCTTCAACGGTATTTTTTCCCCTCAAAAAGCAGTACTTTATCAGCACACGAAATTCTTTTTTTCCATTTTTTTAAATAACAAAAGTAGCTTCACTCTTAACGCAATATCTCAGTAACTAATGGTCGGATTGCTGTCAAATTTTGACACGTTTCATTTGAAGGTTAGTACTATCTAAAAAACATATGGATTTAATAACAGTAACGCCATCTATGTGTCAGACCGGGGACTTTTCAGCCGACCTGGTATTTACCTGAAACAATGTTAGTTTTTTTATGTTGCAAACGGAAAGATCCGCAAGCTTAGAATTCACGAATTTACCTGTAAATACGAATTTTCAAGTACCACCCAACGAAATAGTCTACAAGTTTCCTTTTTAGTAATCGCGCACAGAAAGTTCAGAGAATGACGATTTACACTGACTTAATTTCATATAATTTCACCGTATGTTATGTGCCTTTCAAAGTTACGGTTACCCCAAATGTAAATTGGCACAATAAATTCCGAAGTTATACCCGATACAACGTTCAAGCAGCAAGTTGAAACTTAATTTATATTAATAGATTTACATAAATAACTTGAGGTGTCTCTAATTCATTCGTATAAGTTAGGAGCGATTGTTCTATCGAAGTCTTCCACAAATTACAAAGTAGTTTGATGTAAGTTGGCTTCCCTAAAATTAATTTATAACTCTGTTATGCCATTTATGTGATAAAGCAATCTTTTCTATTAATTTATAGTGCGCGGTATGATCCTCCCTTAATGAAAATGTGTACAAATAACTGTATTAGAATATACGAGCTCTTTTTTCTGAAACAAAAAGAAATTTATTATGTTTGTGATATTTCATATTGAAAGAAAGAAGCAGAAAATTAAGCGTGTTTCAAATTTCGCGGTTTTTTTAAAGAATAAATAAAACACATAATTTGCATTCACTTTCAAAAACTTTTTATTGGTAATTGAAGTATCAGTTATGACATTTATATGCGAAAAATAATATCTGCCAGATAGCCTCCCCTTGCAGCTCCACAGACGTCCACTCTTTTGTTAAAATTTTCAATGACATTTTGACATAATTGAGGCTCTATCTCACCAATGGCACGAATAATTTCATCTTTCAAAGCAGGAATTGATTGTGGATTGTTTTTATAAACCTAACTTTTCGCATAACCTTAAAGAAAATAATCTAACGGTGTCAAATCACATGATCTTGGTGGCCAATTAACATCACCGTTTCTCGAGATTACACGTCCAGGAAATTTTTCTCTCAATAAATCAATTGACTCGTGTGCAAAGTGAGGTGTAGCGCCATCCTGTTGAAACCACATGTCCTCTAGATCAATATTCATTAATTCAGGATACAAAAATCCGGTTATCATCCGACGATATCGATCACCATTGACAGTTACAGCTTCACCAGCAGCATTTTCAAAGAAGTAAGGTCCAATTACACCACCTGACCATAATGCACACCAAACAGTAACTCGTTTAAGATACATTCTCATGAATAATTCGTCGATTTTCCTCACCTCAGATACGGCAATTTTGTTTATTCATATAGCCACCAAGTTCAAAATGTGTCTCATCGGAAAACATTACTTTTTGAGAAAAATCAGCTGGCTGTTCATTGATGAAATTGATAAATGAACGATGTTTTAAATGATCTAATGGCTTCAATTCCTGTGTTATTTGTACCTTATATGTTTTCAGAGCTAAATCCTTGTGTAAAATACGCCATGTTGTTGATCCACTAAGTCCAAGTTGTTGTGAACGTCGTCTACATTTCAGGATATTCAGCAACACTCACGAACCAAACCAATATTTTCTTGTGAACGACCGCTACGACTGTAAATCACTTTTCTGATCTTCCACGGAACCGGTCTCGTGAAATTTTTTAATAATTCGACCAATAGTACTTTCAGATGGACGATTATGTAAACCATAAAATTCACGTAATTTTCTAAAAACTCTTTTCACAGAACGCTGATTTTCATAATATAATTCAACAATTTGAACACGTTGTTGTACCGTGTACGAAGCTATTTTTATAAATGCCGTACATCATACTTTTTAAATGCCCACATACCCAGGCAAATTCAGTGCGCCATCTATAGTATATTTAATTTTTAATATATTTATTCTTAAAGAAAACGCGCAATTTGAAACACCCTTTATAGTTTGTTTGAATATAGCAATAGATTTACTATATTGTTACGCCCTTTTCTACACTACACCCTAGTGTAAATGGTAGCACAAAAGCCTATTCTGTTTACCTTAAAAAAAACCAATAATCGTTTCTTACTCAGTTAGTTTAGAGAGTAGAGGAGGTTTCTATATAAAAATGCCTAGGGGGCGCCACAGTTTTGATCCCCAGAAGTATCCTTCCCAATACTGAAATGCATTTTAAAATATGTGTCGCAACACTAAAGGCGATAATAGACAAAAAACCTCAAAACTAATTTAAAACGATCTTTTCTTCATTCAGTAGCATGAAATCAATGACTAAATAAGCAATCCTGGTATATAAGCTCTCCGAAATACCAATCTAATTACTACTGTTTTTTACCACGAGCAGCCACTGTATTTCAATAAAGCGAAAATGGAACAACACCACAAGAATGTTTTCATTAAACGTCAATAATTTGCTATCTTGAATAGAATTACAGTTTGTGTCGTTCTAAATTGACAATTGCCAACTTTCAATAAAATTGTAAACTTGTGCACATTTCCAGAATAACGGAGTTATTTCATAGAAAGTTCTACGGGATCGCGTCTTCGTAAAAGTTAATTTCAAAGTTCTATTTAAAATTTAATACGGTTTAATCAATGGATCGACGAATACTTCGCGAAAGTTTGGTCGAAAAATTAATTATTAAATTGATTACGAGAGTAGCCGTTTACATTTCGGGCAAACAAAAAATATTTTTATTATCGAAAACCGTATTATTGCTTTTCAAAATATTCTCCTTGAAAATCAATGCATTTTTGCATTCGTTTAAACCAGTCCGAAAAGCATTGCTGCCACTGTGAAGGCGGTATCTCCAAAATATAAGTTTTGAATGTCTCAACTGCCTCTTCCGGCGCAGAAAACCGTTGACTACGAAGTTTATTCGTGTGGGAACAACAAGAAATCACAGGGTGCTAGATCAGGGCTGTACGGCGGATGGCTCATCAATTCAATGTTTTGCCCGGTCAAATATTCAATTGTTTGAACCGAAATGTGAGAGCTCGCATTGCCATAGTGGAGAATGATCTGTCGTTTTCGGTTTGTTTTCCTTATTTCTTCAAAAACTTTTGGCAAACAAATAGTTGCGTATCATTCGGAATTGATCGTTCTACAACTCTCTAAAGGCACGGTTGCAACGCCGGTTTTTCCGAGAAAACAGGCGACAACTTGTTTTGATGTGCTTCGAGGGCGAACACGTTTTGTTGGTTTTGGCTCATCTTGGAATACCCACACAGTTGACTGCTGTTTACTATCGGGCTCATATGTATAGAGCCAAGATTCATCACCTGTGACGACTTTATAAATCTTCCTTGAAGCACCGCCATTGCATTTTTTGTGCATTTCTTGGCACCAATCGACGCGAGTCCCTTTTTGAGCGGTTGTCAAATTACGTGGTACCTAACGCGAATATAGCTTCTTAACGGCTAAATGTTCATGCAGGATCTTATACACGCTGATGTCACTAATGCCTAGAGATGCCTAGATATCACGGTATGTCATATAACGGCATTATAAATTCAGATGTTTTCGGACACAACAACATTTGTGGGACGACCATCATGTAATTCATCGTCCAAAGAACGCCGTCCAAGTTTGAATTCACTATACCAACGATATATTGTAGTTTTCGATGGTGCTTCATCACCATATAAAGAATTCAGCTCGTCGATGCATTCTTGTTGAGATAATCCACGCCGAAAGTTATGAAAAATAATTGCACGAAAATATTCGCGAGTTAATTCCATTTTTTTGCTGACTTAAAATTTTCAAGTTACTGTCAACAATAGAAATAGCGACCGGAAAATAAAACTGATTGATAATGTATTTATTATCAAAAATGACAAACTTCACGATGCAATCATCAGATCGGGGGCAAATATAAACGGCTACCCTCGTGTAATCTTAAGTAAAAAACGTGCAAAACGTGTTTTAAGTGTTATATTTTTATAATATTGATATTATTCGTTTTTTTACTTTTTTATTTTTACTTAACACTAAATGGTGTAAATATTTTAAAAACAATGGTTATATAAACTTTTTACTTATATATTCGAAATTCATACACCATAATGCATTATAAGCACCCAACATATTTCTAATAACAATCTAATGCAAAAAATATGTTGCCCAGAACTTCTCTATAAAAATCGACAAGTTTTTCTTCCTTCCTCTCGGAAGCTTAACAAAATTTCCTATCTTACAAGCGAGACGATGTACTTTAATGCATTTTAATTAATGAGAAGAATGGAAGCCCTTTTTTTCTTAAAAAAAAAGAAGACCCGATAGAAAGTTGAGCAAATTTCCGTGGAGTCTCAGAATTGAGATAAGGGTGTTTTCTTTCAGCCGGCGAAATTTTGTTAATTACCTTCACAATCTGGATTGTCTCTCTCGTTTGTATTTTCGTATTTTTTAATTCAATCAAGTCACGTTTCTATAATCAATTATCCTTCTTTTCTTTTTAATATGTAAATTAGACGACGATTTAATATATGCGGTGTACAGGTATTGTTTGCATATTATCTTTTCTTGTGAGAACAAACGTTATTGGAATTATCTTCAAGCGATAGATTAAAATTATATTACGTCAATATTTAAGAAATTTTTGATCGCTAAGGCACTTTAATAATATGTAATGCAACTAATTTAGTTAAGGAAAGGAATTTAATATTTTCACAAAGAATTTGCAATATTTAATGTACCTAGTCCTGCCATAAATACTGATATAAAGGTTTTAAGTACAAAAAGAAAACTGCAAGTTGGATTTAAATTATTTTTTGATAGTTTATTTTGGAAATAGCAAGCTACAAAATACAATGAAAATTACTCGAAATGGCCGCCATTTGCCTTAATACAACGCCGAAGTCTGCAGGGCCACTCATCAATCGCTGTACGGACGATATCCATGGGAAAATTGTCGACTGCTTCTGTTAACGCTAGCTTCAATGATTCCAGGTTGCGATGGGGTCTCCTACAGACCATGCCCTCTAATATTGACCACAGTTTGCAGTCGAGCGGATTTAGGTCTGGGCTTGCTGACGGCCAATAGTCAGTATTAATAAACTAAATAATACATGATTTTCAAGCCATTGCTGAGTTGTTTTGGCCTTGTGAGCGGGCGCAGAGTCTTGTTGGAATATCCATGGTTGGTTTTGGAACATGGTGTAGTTCAGGGGCTCCACTACATTGCTTAAAATGTCTCGTTGATAGTTTTTGGCCGCTGTTTTAACACCTTTTTCACAAAAATGCAAGGAAGTGACACCGTCATACGATACTCCCCACTAAACTATCACTGAAGCAGGAAAATGACCTCGCTGATTCCTTGGTACTACTTCACTGGCTTCCTTGGAGGACCGTGCATACACCCTATCATTCTGCTTGTTAAAAGTTTCTTCCACGGTAAAACTTTTTTCATCAGAAAACAGAATTTTTTTGTAACGCTCTTTGCCGTACAACGATATCAGGTGTCTGCATTTTTTCTTCCTAATCTTTTTTAATTCAACGTTAAGGCGCTGTCCTGTTTGTCGTTTGAAAACTCCAAGTCCTAGGTCTTGTTTAATGATACGGCTCATGGTTCTCGGAGCAATACCCATTTCACGAGCCATGATTTTCTCTTTGCGGACAGGATATCGATTGATGCGGGACCTCACAGCATTGATGGCCTGTGGTGTACGAACTATGCGAGGCCTGCCAGATCTTTTACGGTCGATTACATTTCCAGTATTTATGAATAACTTAACAGTACGATACACAAACACACGCGTAATATTTAACGGTTTCAATAGATCAAAAATACGGGCTCTTTCTATTCCACACTTATGAAGTGCAATAACCGCAATACGGCTCTCTTTATCCGACCATTCCATAATGACGACTCACGCTATAGTGAAATTGTTCGGCACTTTTGTAAAGCATATATCAAATGTCAGAACTGCCAACATAAAATTTTTGTGTTTTCAAGTTTGCAAAAAGGTGTCTTTACACTTGTATCAATACTTATGGCAGACTAGGTATAAAAGGTAATTGCATGTTTAAACGATAGAGGGAGATATTGTTTTTCCATTACTGTATTACCAACGATACGATATCTCACAGACTTCGTTAATAACACCACAGATTGCCGAAGAGAGCTGATGTACTCGAAACATGTCATAAACCATGTCAGTTACGTGAAGATGTCTCAAAATGGTGAATGAACTGGTCAACTTTCCTGAATAATCTGTGAGAATTTTGTAATATTTTTTTCGCTAGTTTTTGAGTGGTACTGACGATTCAATGAAAGTTGAGAGGATGTGAATGCTGAGTAAGGTTGACCAATACTTCGGGTAACAAGCGATCGGACCCCATGGAGTAGTTTGAATCATGTTAGTGATGCGAAGATGCCTCAAAAATTGTGGATGAACTGGTCAACTTTCCTAAATAATCTGTGAGAATTTTGTAATATTTTCTTCATTAGTTTTTGAGTGGTACTGATGATTCAAAGAAAGCTGAGACGATGTGAACGATGAGTAAGGTTGACTAATGTCAACACTTCCAAATAGTCTGTGAGAATTTTATAATATTTTTTTCGCTAGTTTTTGAGTGGTACTGACGATTCAATGAAAGTTGAGAGGATGTGAATGCTGAGTAAGGTTGACCAATACTTCGGGTAACAAGCGATCGGACCCGATGGAGTAGTTTGAATCATGTTAGTGATGCGAAGATGCCTCAAAAATTGTGGATGAACTGGTCAACTTTCCTAAATAATCTGTGAGAATTTTGTAATATTTTCTTCATTAGTTTTTGAGTGGTACTGATGATTCAAAGAAAGCTGAGACGATGTGAACGATGAGTAAGGTTGACTAATGTCAACACTTCCAAATAGTCTGTGAGAATTTTATAATATTTTTTTCGCTAGTTTTTGAGTGGTACTGACGATTCAATGAAAGTTGAGAGGATGTGAATGCTGAGTAAGGTTGACCAATACTTCGGGTAACAAGCGATCGGACCCGATGGAGTAGTTTGAATCATGTTAGTGATGCGAAGATGCCTCAAAAATTGTGGATGAACTGGTCAACTTTCCTAAATAATCTGTGAGAATTTTGTAATATTTTCTTCATTAGTTTTTGAGTGGTACTGATGATTCAAAGAAAGCTGAGACGATGTGAACGATGAGTAAGGTTGACTAATGTCAACACTTCCAAATAGTCTGTGAGAATTTTATAATATTTTTTTCGCTAGTTTTTGAGTGGTACTGACGATTCAATGAAAGTTGAGAGGATGTGAATGCTGAGTAAGGTTGACCAATACTTCGGGTAACAAGCGATCGGACCCCATGGAGTAGTTTGAATCATGTTAGTGATGCGAAGATGCCTCAAAAATTGTGGATGAACTGGTCAACTTTCCTAAATAATCTGTGAGAATTTTGTAATATTTTTTTCGCTAGTTTTTGAGTGGTACTGACGATTCAATGAAAGTTGAGAGGATGTGAATGCTGAGTAAGGTTGACCAATACTTCGGGTAACAAGCGATCGGTCCCGATGGAGTAGTTTGAATCATGTTAGTGGTGCGAAGATGCCTCAAAAATTGTGGATGAACTGGTCAACTTTCCTAAATAATCTGTGAGAATTTTGTAATATTTTTTTCACTAGTTTTTGAATAGTACTGACTATTCCAAGGAAGCGGATGTGAATGATGTGTAAGATCGACCAATATTTCGAGTCACCAGTAACAGGAACCGATGAGATAGCTTGAATTATGAAAGAATATGAATAAGTAACGTTGACCAATTCTCCGGGTAATCAGCGCCAAGAACCGCTGGAGGAGCTTGAATCGTGTCAGTGATGCGAAAGTACCTCGAAACGGTGGATGAATTGGTCAACTTTCTTAAATAATCTCAAAGAATTTTATGTTTTCTTTTACTAAAATCCAAGACGCGACGCATTTAAATATTTAAAGTTGCTTGTGGAGTTTAACTCTTACAAGCACAAGTTTTTAAGTGGAATTGACTGTTTAAAAAAAGCAGATAGGATCTAAATAATGAGTAAGCTTGCATTATGGTAGTGACGCGAAGATGCCTCGTAAAAGTGGATTGTCAATTGCGACGGGTGTAAATAAAATTTTAATTCGTTTTCTAACTTTAGAATATACTGGAATTATAAATCAAATATTTTATTTGTAATAGCCTTGCTGGCAGGGCGGTACGCCGCTGTGAATACGAAGGTTTATTCGACATTAATGGTGACAAAACTTCAGGTCTACAACTTTTTTCGGCTACCTCTCCTTTGGACTTTTGATTTTGTGTTATTATTTTTATTTACGAAACTGTTCTGGATGATGATTGCATCCACTGAAGACGTATCTTGAATAAAAGTGTTGTTTTTGTTTAAACATACTTTAATAGAGACTATGTCTATTAACGTGGTCAAACAAACTAATATTTGGTATTTGACTCTGTTTATCCAAGTATGGCACAAGTCAATTACTTAGGACCCCTACTATATATTTTATTTGTATCGACCAGTAATTCCATCTGATTGTTGCAAATCGACGACACTAAACTATATGAACATTGGATTGATGGTGCCAAATCGTTTTTGTGCTAGTGTACTTGAGTCTATTTATGCTATGCCTTAAGTACTACGTTTAAAGACTTAACGAACGTTCCACTAGACTCTCGTAAATATTATTTAATTTTTCAAACTTTTAATTTATATTAAGTTAACGTTTAACATTTGAAATATGACGCTACGATATTGTGTATGCATTGTACGAAAACAAGTTAATCAGCATATTTATTTTTCATCTTTCATCCGCAAAGTAAACATTATCTCGTTACGTATACAGTCGAAATAATAAATCTGCATATTTATTGTCTTTTGTGTCCACCCATTCGGTTTCGCTGTGGAGGTGGACTACGGGTTGATAGAAAAAAAATCGGATTTTTCATCGCGAATCGGACGATGAAACCAGCTAATTAGGAAAATTTATCACTCTGTTCGGCCGCAAACAGAAAGTAACGATTACGTCTATCAGAGGGTCGCTTGAATTTCCAATTTGAGAGATGATTAATGGACGGAAGCGTTTGTTGGTAAGAGCACGAAGTTTGTTAAATTACAAACATTCGAGCGTGTTTGAAATAAATCGGTTCGAAATAAATGAGTGTGAGTTGGAAAAGTTTAATAAACTGACGCGATTATCTATTAAATGATTTTCAATTTTTGAGGTTTCGTTTCGTGATGATTCAGCGATAGTCGATTATAAAACGGTCGAATTCAGAATTATTGGTGATTTTTATGAACAATTACATTTCGGTGCAGACATTTAAAAGACTATAATTATATTTATACGTTCTGTGTGCTTTATACATCGAATATATAATGCAGAAATGCAGTGACTGGAATTACTTGAGCAGTGTGTGTCATTACTAGAGTTGGGATATATTCCGGACCGTAACAAGGCGAGTGTAGGAACCAACGGCCGACTTTATATTACTTATGTTTCGTTATATAAATAACACATATTATTCACAGCTGTTGTTGCCTAGCATAAAATGGATAAGACTGACAAAATATCTGCAGCATGACGTAAGTTTACATATTTATCTTGGTGAGCAACGTACTCCGTACCGAAAAGACATATGCATTCTAAAACAGTAGCCGTCAATTATTTATCTGAGAATTTTGGCTGCGCCTAGATTTATTAAATAAAGATTTTAACATGTCTAGGATATAAATATTAATTTGGCAAGGGCTTTCTCCCTTTTTGAATATTCACTTAAGTCTATAATTTAAGTCTCCACCGTAATTTGCATTTTTAAAAAAGTACATTTTAAGAATTATAAATACTTAGTTTGTATTTGTTGGTGCAGCTATAAAACAGTAAATAGAGTGGATGTCAGTATACCAGGTTCGTGATGATTTTTAATTGGGACTTATCCGACATACGAGGGTAGTTTGAAAAGTAGTGAGAATGGAAAAGGAAAACGAATTTTTTAAATACAAAATAATTTTTATTTTTCAATATATTCTCCTAAAAGAGCAATACATTTATTCCAACGGTGCTCCAATGCTCTTATGTCATCTCTAAAATGCGATACCGGAAGGCTTGCAAAATACTCATTTACGAAGATAATAAGCTCGTCGTTAGACGAAAATTTCTTTCCACCTAGTGCCGTTTTCAATTTCGGAAAAACGTGGGAGTCGAAAGGGGCTAGATCCGGCGAATAAGGCGCATGCGGTACTAATTGGAAATGCAACTCGTGGATTTTGGACATCGCAACTGTGCTGGTATGCGATGGAGTGTTGTCTTGGTGAAACAGAATCTTTTTCTTTGCCATTCCTGGCCGTTTAGCACGAATCTCAACATTTAATTTTTTGTAGAAGTTCTGCATAATATTATCCTTTTATTGTGGCACCTTTCTGAAGGTAATCAATGAGCAAAATGCCCTTTGAAACCCAAAAAATTGATCACCTTGTTTGCCGATAAAGTGGTTTTCGCTTTCTTTGGAGGTGCAGAACCACGTTCTAACCATTGTTTCGACTGTTGTTTAGTTCCGGTTGTACTGTAGTGTATCGAAGTTTCATCGCAAGTAACAAATCGCCTACAAAAATCAACCGGATTCCGCTTATAAAGGTCCAAACACTCATTGGAAATGCGCGAACGAGTGAACTTTGATCAGTCATAAGCAATCGCGGCACCCATCTTACCGAAAGCTTGGAAAGGCTCAATTCTTTCGTTAAAATGTGGTGTACGCGTTCTGTTAAAATATTTACCATGTCTGCTATCTCTCTCACTTTGAGTCGTCGATCTTGCGTAATAATATTATGGATTTTCATATTCATTTCCTTAGAAGTCACGATTTTGGGTGCTCCAGAGCGCGCTTCATCAACACAGCTTGTCCTACCACGTTTAAATTCATTTACCCATCTACTTATTGTGGCGGATGATGGAGCAGATTCACCTAATGTTTCCCGTAACTCATCTTTTGTTTCGGTAGCTTTCATACCCTTAATTACGAAGTATTTAATCACCGCACGATACTCTGCATTTTCCATTTTAACAAAACGACGTGTTGCTTCCTTTTCAATCAGCTGTCAAAAATAAACTAATCAACCAATTTATCTAAATATCGGAATGTAAACATATAAATAGGCAACCTAAATTACAGTGCATTTGTTTTACTAATTAGAGCGCCACCTATGTGTCATTCTCACTACTTGTCAAACTATCCTCGTAAAGTCTTAGAACTTATAGTAACATAACGTTTCCGAAAATATTGAATATTCTGTTAAACACACGAAAGTATTGGCTTGGAAGTAATTTTCTCCTCGACACTAAGGAATATTTAACGTACCATCCACGCTTATAAATTTCCTTCATTTTATGTCCAATACTCCGAAGGGACGCAAAATAAAACAATAATCTGTTTTACGCGATCATAATCAAAAATGAATCAGCAGCGGATCGGTAATTTAATATCTTTCACGTTTTTTTCCGACGGAAAGCATTTGACAGATGTTTAAATTCAATTTTGAAAAGGAAATGTTCAGCGTTCATTCATCTGTCTGCTTATAAACCGTGCAATGGGCTCCGCGCGTTGCGTTTATGTCGTTTATTCAATTTATAAATACTACACTGACAACGATGCTGTGAATGTCTCATTTTGCGACGGGGCATATTCATGTTTATATCTTTGTGGAGCGAACACTCGCATTAAACGAGATATTTTCCAAACGAAAACAAAATTAAATACACAAATACCCGTCTGTTTCTACTGCTATTTCGTAGCGTCATATTAGAGAAAGTTAGGGCTGGCATATACATGGTGGGAGGTACTTACAAAGGACGATTAGTTTCGTTATATTTTCCTAGGTGGAAATGTAACGGATTCAGTTAATTGTTCAAACAAAATTACGTACAAAAAAGTTCTTATTTTAACCGCTTTATACGTCGCATATGCAATGCAGAAATTTTTAGAGAAATTTCTATTTTTGACGCGGGACTGGAACATGAATTTATGACGCATTACCAGGGAGCGTTTTTATATTCGCGGAATGGGGGACAAGGGGTGGAAATAAAAAAACCAAATTATTTTTCTTTTTCAATATATTCACCTGCAAGACGGATACATTTTTCACATCTTTCAATTAATTTATTTATACCCTCATAAAAAAATGATTTCTCTTTATCTGCAAAATACGCCGAAACTGCCTTCTTGACTTCATCATCGGCAGTAAATTTTTTACCCCGCAGCTCTTTTTTCATTTTCGGAAACAGGTAATAATCACTCGGGGCCAGGTCTGGGCTGTAGGGTGGGTGATTCACAATTTCGAAGCCCACCTTATGCAGGGCAGCTAACGCAACGCGGCTCTTGTGGACGGGCGCGTTGTCATGCAAAAGCAGAACACCTTTTGTCAATTTTCCCCGTCTTTTCTCTTTAATGGCTTCTTTTAGTCGCTCTAATATTGAAGCCTAATATTCTCCGGTTATAGAAACACCTTTATCTTTATAATCAATCAACAATATTCCTTCCGAGTCCCAAAATACCGTTGCCATGAGTTTCCCAGCTGATTGTGACACTTTAAATTTCTTGGGAGGTGCTGTGCCCTTTTTATGCCACTGTATGGAGTCTTGTTTGGACTCAGGTTCATAATGATGAACCCAAGTTTCGTCTCCAGTAACAATTCCACTCAATACACCATCCTTGTCTTCATTACAGAGGTCCAAAAATGCACGCGAACACTCTACGCGCTGTTGTTTTTGCGGCGGCGTGAGCATTCTCGGCACCCATCTTGCGCTGACCTTAGACATGCCGAGATGATCGTGTAGGATTTTAAAAATTGTTGTATCGGATACTCCAACCATTTCTGCGAGTTGTTTCTTCTTTAGTCGAGCATCTTCGAGTACAATTTGTTCAACTTTTTGGATAAGTGCTGGCGTGGTCACCTCAATGCTCCTGCCCGGCCTCGGGTCATCTTCAAGGGATTCCCTTCCTTGTTTAAACAAACTGTGCCACTTGTACACCATGGCTTTTCCTGGACAAGAGTCGCCGTAAACCAATGACATCTCATTCATTATGGTCGCCACTGATTTACCTTGCCTGGTAAGGAACTTTATAACGGCACGATATTCGATTTTTTCCATATTTCACTTTTCACTCCTGATTATGTTACTTGGTTGACGATAGCTCAAAGACTAACTGTCTAATAACAATGAAACTTCGTATTTATACTAATCATGAGTCGCTGCACAGGCCACACCCCCAATGCGCCTACTCACCCCTCTACAACCCGCTCATTCCGCGAATATAAAAACGCTCCCTAGTAAATTTTTATAATTTGCAGACGTTGTTCGTTCGTGTACTTTACCATGATGAAAATCTTAAGTTTGCTGAATAAATTGACAGTGACAGTTCGATGATTAGTGAAAGGGTGCGTTCACAAATTGAATTAAAAGTTGTCAAGTCCCTATTGGGAAACCCTTTATTTTTGCTTTTACAGTTCGCAGAAGTATAATTAAGTTCTGTGCTGTAGTAACAATATTTTAATATTTCTTTCCGTCGAACTAAAATCTTATTATGAATCTCAAAGAAAACAACATTCCATTACGAAGTGAGAAACACGCTATGCTGTGCAAATACACGTACATTTCTCAGTGGGAAACCGACAGGACATGCAAACTATGAATTTGCAATCAAGATAAGCCACATCCATACATTTCTTTTTCTCGCGATGGCAAGCGTCGACACCTTATTTGCAAGGCAACCTCGTAAATCACACCGTATCCTGTTATCGCAAATTCACCTCTTCATTTTGCTCCTTCTCCTGCAACACGCTTTATGCAACGGGGCTATTTTATTGTCGTCTGGACTCTTATCAACGAGTGTTAATTTAAAATTAAACGATCCGCCGTTACATGGGGATTTATTGTCGGATAAATAAAATGAGCGAATGCTTTCTTGCGTAAGTTTTCGAGATATTTTTGACTGGGGATTGATTAGATTTTTAAGTGGGAGTTGTTGCATTTTGTTTTTAAAAATTAAAGAAATATTAAATGCATTCAATAAAAATAAAAATACAAAATCTAAGAAATTTTGTATATTTTTCTTTCGTTGGATTACGCTAAGGGAGCAAATAATTTAATAGATTAAACCAATGCCAGAGTTACATATCAGGTTGTTACATATGAAATGTCCGATTAGTTAAGGAATAAAAAAAGTCTAAATTTAAAAAAATATAAATATTTATTCTGCAAAATAGTCTCCATTTACATCAATAGTTTGTTGCCAACGGCCTGGAAGCTGAGAAATTCCCTTTGAAAAGAAATCTAGGTTTTGACGGCTCACATATTGCTCAAACACTGCTATTACAGACTCCCGGTCAGGGAAGTCCCTATTTTTTAAGTGATTGTCTAAACTTCGGAAAAAATGAAAATCAGTTGGCGAAAGGTCAGGTGAATAAGGCGGGTGAGGGAGAATTTCGTAACCAAACTCCGAAAGTTTTTGGATTGTCTGTCGTGCAACATGAGCTTTTGCATTATCATGAAGAAGTATGGGTCCATGTCTATTGACTAGTGAGGGCTGCAAGCGGCTCAATTTTCCATGCATAGTTTCCAGTTCGGCACAATAGGACGCTGCCGTGATGGTTTCACCAGGTTGCAAAAATGAATAGTGAATAATACCCTTACTGGTCCACCATACAGTTACCATAATCTTTCGCGGGTGAAGTGATGCTCGTGCATGCTGTCTTGGTGCTTCACCTCGATCTAACCATTGTCCTGACCGTCTCCGATTATCATAAAGTATCCACTTTTCGTCACACATTACCACTCGATGAAGAAACGGTTCAACTTTCTGTCGATTAGTCAAAGAGGTAGCCACCTCTAATCGACGTAGCTTATTGGCTTCCGTTAATTGGTGCGGCACCCATCGATCGAGTTTCTTCACTTTGCCAATCGAAGAAAAGTGACTACTAATGGTGGCAATGGACACTTGAAATGTTTCTGCAAGGCTACGCACTGTTGTCGACGGATTACTTTCAACTTCTACACGCAGCTCGTCGTCATTAACGGTGCTACGCGCATATCCGCGAGGCTCATTTTCCAAATCAAAATATCCCTCGCTGAATTTTTTAAACCATCGCCGTAATGTGCGTTCATTACACGTGGTTTCACCGAACGTCTGATTAATTTCTCGCGTTGCTGCAGCTGCATTTAATCCCTTTTTAAATTGAAAGAGGTAAATTGCCCGAATATCTCTTGCCGACAGCATTTCCATAGGCGAGACAAGGACAGGTGTATTAATCTTTCCAAGAAATGTAGGAATACTATATCTACTTACGAATTTTTTTAGTCAAAGTCTAATATATGTAGGCCCATTATATAAAACCAAAGATTCTCTTCCGTATTATTTCATTATTATAAAGCTTTACTTATCGAATAAACATTTCAAAATGTTGGAATGCCTAAACCGAGTTACGTTCTGTCAAATTTACACTACTTCAATGTAGTGTTTTGGGACCTATCTTTTGTTCGCCGCAAACCTTCTTAAAAATAGAAATATTCGCAGTATCATTTCTAGATAGAAGTGCAACAAGTAGAAGAACCGTGGAACGAAAAAGGACAAAGATGTGTTATAGGTACGCAAAGATATAGAGATAGAGATAAAAACAGAAATAAATTTAAAAATTAATATATAGGGTATAACAGAAACTAAGAAAAAAAGGAAGATGTAGGGAAGAAATAAAGGAAGGCTATAATATGATGCGCTATGAAACTATCGTCGATGTATTTCCTATCTAATTTCCTATCTAACATTCATCTAGTGGGATTTGTAAATGGCTTCAATCAAATATGTGATAAAAGGTAACAGAAGACACATACTAATAGCATTGATAATTCGGGGCGAGAAGTGAGGTTCGACTAGTAATAACATCTTTTGGGAAAACTTAGCATTATATTCTAAATCCTCTTTTTTGATGACAGGTGAAATTTGATTAATTTTCCAGTATTTGGTTTGAAATCTACAGCGGTATGAACTAAATATCTAAATGCAAAATCTGATCAAATCTAAATTTGCTATGATATTCCAATATTTTTCATAAATTATGTTACAGAGGAACAAACCGTTAATGGAATACAGTATGATGCCTTACTGAATAAATCAGTGGCTTAATTGACTAAGCAATCAGTTAGAAAACGACAGATATAGGTTCGAATTCTATCCAAAATTTTTTATTAATTTTCAGTGATTAGTAATAGTGATGGGAAAGCAGGAAATTTTTCATTAATTTCCCATCGCGAAGCGCTTATTTACACATTTATATATAATTTTAAACATCAAGACCTGACTGCGCGCTATAAGAATTAGATTTGTTCCATAATGTAATTTATAGTATATTAAGAGACTTGAAATTGTACTGCTCGGTGGTTTAATGGTTAAAGCAATTGTTTAGAAAACAATAGATACAGGTTCGAGTCCTGTCTAATGCAAAACAAAATTAAGAAAGCGATGGTCTATAAGAAGTTCCTTGATCACGACCGAGTGTCTGATCACACCAGTCGAGTCCTTCGCGAAAAATTGGATTAATTGAGATTCCAGGTTGCGTTTCATCCAAACTATTGTATTTACCTGATCTAATTTCAAGTGACTTTCACTTATTTTAAACCTCAATTTTTCCTAGTAGGGAAGAGGTTTTTGATGAACGAAGAACTTATGTAGCACGTATTTTGATGACCTGGAAAATAAGCATTATAGAAATGTCAGTAGGATTTCTACATTATTAATCTAAATGCGTTGATGATATAGAAGAGAAATATGCTGAAGAATAATATAAAATTTGATGTGTTAATTCTTTTGTTTCGTTACGAATTTTGTTTCCCATCCAATTATCTTCGTATGTTTATTTTAGTGACGACATTATAAAAATTTCTGCAAAATTTGTAGCGTTTTTTGTATTGTACTTTGAATTAAATGCCAGACTGTATACAGTTCCTAACAAAACTAGATGCGGTTATCCAGTGAAAGTTAATTGTTAAATTAATCCTCTCAAACTGTAATTTGATATTGGTTTTTCAATGTAATTGAAGCAAACATTGAACATCTGCCGAAATAATTCTTAATTAACGACAGAAATTTAGGTGATACAACGAAATCTGCCAAAAATACAACCCATGGAACCATCCAACGTAAGCGTATCGTTAACACAGCAATAAAGATTGCGCTCGTATAATTAGAAATTTCCGGTTATTACGCCCGGTTCGGGGACCCAAAAGTGGAAATGGAAGAAGGGCCCCGGATTTCCAAACATGACTCTCGTTATCGCCAGTTCGGCGGACGGACGGTTATTCTTTTCTTCCCTCCACTTAAACGTTTTCCTTTTGTGGTTAAGTTTTTAAGGCACGTCCTCTAGTTGTAACAAGCACGGGCAGATGGCGCTGCCGTCTGTGCGCCCGGCGAACACACGGAACTTGAAAAATATCCCTCACCTTGTCCATTGATCCAATTCCCTGAATCAAATGACCCGTTCATTTCCCACACAATTTACTTCGGCTGCCTAGTTTCCTAACGCTCGGCAGGTCGGCAATTCTTCTGCCGCCTCTTTGACCGACAAATTGGAGAGGACACGCGTGCTTTTTTCTCTCGCAGTTATACTTGAATGGCTCGACACGTGTACTTACAAATTGTGAATTCCCATGCCAGTACTTAATGAGAAAATATCGTTAACGTTATCTGATACGTTAACGAACACATGCCTCCTGTATTTTCGTTCTTTTTTCCTTTATTGGCAGTTAACACGTTTGCGTTTCTTTTTTTTCCTTAAGCATTTTATAAATAACACCGCAGTTCTGTTTTAGTTTAACAGAAAGGAGACTTATAAAGTAATATAATAGTTATTATGACATGATATAATTGCAGACTGCTGGAATAGTACGTGTCTTTAATTGTTATTGGGGATTTGAGTTTACAGAATGATTTGCGTGGCGTTCTTAGCAAGGATTACGAACGATAGTGGGATATGAACACTGGTAGCATTATGCAGATTTCGGTATTGATCGAAGAGATATTACAAAGGCTTATCGTATTTCCTTTGACTGTAAATTAAACTGTAGTATCGATATTATTTAGAAATATTGACATTCTTCCCACAATTTATAATAATAATAACTTAAATTAATAAAGGGTTTTCCAATAGGGACTTGACAATTTTAATTCAATTTGTGAACGCACCCTTTCACTAATCATCGAACTGTCACTGTCAATTTATTCAGCAAACTTAACATTTTCGTCATGGTAAAGTACACGAACGAACAACGTCTGCAAATTATAAAAATTTACTACAGAAATTCGGAGTCGGTGACCGCTACTTTAAGAGGGTTAACTCCGATTTTCGGTCGTAATTCTCGCCCTAGTAGACAGGCAGTAACAAGTTTAGTGCAAAAATTTGAGTCTATATATTCGTTGTGTGACGTTGCCGTGCCAGTGAGACAACGGGTTTGTCAAAGTGTCGAAAATATCGCTGCCGTTGAAACGTCCGTAGCAAATAATCCAAATCAGTCAATTCCACGGCGTTCTCAAGAGTTGGGCATCGCCCAGACCACTTTATGGCGAATTTTGCGTAAGGATCTTGGTTAACACCCATACAAGATCAAGCTGACTCAAGAATTGAAGCCGATGGACCATGTGAAGCGACGTACGTTCTCCGATTGGGCTCTGGAAAAGATGCGCCATGATGAACAATTTAATCGCAAAATCATTTACAGTGACGAAGCTCATTTTTGGCTCAATGGGTTCATCAGTAAGCAAAATATGCGTTATTGGTCGGGTGAAAATCCACATGTGCTTCATGAAACACCACTTCATTCACAAAAAATAACTGTTTGGTGCGGTTTGCATGCCGGCAGCGTCATAGGGCCATATTTTTTCGTCGACGATAATGATCGTCACGTTACTGTGAATGGTAATCGTTATCGCGCCATGATTACCGGTTTTTTTTGGCC
Source organism: Dermolepida albohirtum (assembly GCA_031893035.1). Lineage (NCBI taxonomy): Eukaryota > Metazoa > Arthropoda > Insecta > Coleoptera > Scarabaeidae > Dermolepida > Dermolepida albohirtum. Next base: position 80,348 of record JAVIWB010006871.1, read on the forward strand.
CGAATTGGAAGATATAGACTTGGACAACATGTGGTTTCAGCAGGACGGTGCCACAAGTCACACAGCACACGTTACAATCGATTTATTGAAGAGTAAGTTTGATGAGCGTGTTATCTCAAGAAATGGACCAGTCGATTGGCCGCCTCGTTCGTGCGATTTAACGCCTCTAGACTTTTTTCTTTGGGGCTACGTCAAGTCAGTGGTCTATGCCAACAAGCCGACAACGTTGGAAGAGCTCAGAGCCAACATTTAACGCGAAATAGCAGCTGTTTCGGCCGAATTGTGTGGCCGAGTCATCGAAAATTGGGTCCAACGAATCGACCGCTTCAAACGTGCCCGCGGTGGCCATATGAACGAAGTCGAGTTCCATTCATAAATGTTTTGATTGTACTTCAACCCGATAATAAAGTTTTTGAAATATCTCAAATGGTCTGCATTTTATTTTGAAAAGAATTTGTCAAGTCCCTATTGGAAAACCCTTTATTATGTAAGTGCCAGAGAAAAAAATGAAAATTAATGAATGTAGGAAGCGCGATCAATCACTCAACATTCTTTTAGCGATCTTGTGAATGTATTATTTATTATTATTTATCTTTCAAGAGGAGTTGACTGCTATCTTCTACTCAGCAAGCTTCGAATTGAATCTTTTCAAGTTAGGAGGTTGATAATTTCAATATAGTTTGGCTCATTTCAAGATCGATACCTGTGAATCGTTGTGTCCATTTTCTAATACTCTTGATAATATTTATTAAAATTTTATGCCAGTTCAACGAGGAAGCTAAACTTAAAGGAGAAAAATTTGGAATATATGTTTCGAAAAAAAAATACGGTGTGAAAGAAGTGTGTGTATTTTGAGAAAGAAGAATATTGAACAACGAAAAAGCTATAGGTAACTAATACGACGAGGATACAAATAATAAAATAGTTTTCCCACTTAGAAAATTTGCAAAAAATACTGATAAAAGACATGAAAAATATTTGTTCGTGTGTATGTATTGGGTTGACAACTAAGTACTTTCGGTTTTTACTGATAGAGAGCGTTGCTTTATTTTTTGTATAACGTATGTTAGTGCTGTACTTTACCGTTTGTCGCGTGATACTAGTCACATTGACGTAACTTCAGAAGCAAGTAGTGCGTGATTTTTATTAAAGCTATTAGTTGTGGGTTAATTTTAAGTGGAGTGCAGAAACGAACATTTTCGACATATTTTACTATTTTATTTCCGTAAAAGAAAGGAAGCTGCTGCGGCTCACAAAAAGATATGTGAAGTTTATGGTGCTAATTGCTTAACAGAGCGCACGTGTCAGAATTAATATAAAAAATTCCGTTCTGGAGATTTTTCCCTCAAAGATGGACAACGTTCTGGTCGGCCTACTGAAGTTGATGATGACCAAATCAAAGTCATAATTGAAGAGGATCGACATATAACTGTTCGAGAGGTTGCGGAGAGGCTACATGTATCGCACACAACAATTGAAAAACATTTAAAATGTCTTGGGCTAGTTAAGAAGCTTGATATTTGGGTACCTCACGAATTGAAAGAAATTCATTTAACACAAAGAATCAACTTTTGCGATATGCACCTTAGACAAAATGAAACCGACCCTTTCTTAAAAAGAATCATCACTGGTGATGAAAAATGGGTGCTGTACAGTAACATAGTTCGAAAACGATCATGGAGCAAACACGATAAACCAGCTCAAACCACATCGAAAGCTGAATTGCATCCAAAAAAGATCATGCTATCAGTTTGGTGGGATTACAAAGATGTTGTGTTTTTTGAGCTGCCTCCAAGGAACCAAACGATCAATTCTGATGTTTACTGTCAACAATTAATAAAACTGGATAAAGCAATCAAAGAAAAACGGCCAGAATTGTCAAATCAAAAAGGTGTAGTTTTCCACCAAGATAATGCAAGGCCTCACACATCTTTGGCAACTCGTGGGAAACTATTGGAACTTGGCTAGGAAGTGATGCCACATCCCCCATGCAGCCCTGATCTAGCACCATCTGATTACCATTTATTTCGAAGTTTGCAGAATTCTTTGAATGGTAAAAATTTCACAAATGACGATGACCTTCACTCGCACCTGGTTCAGTTTTTTGTTGATAAGGACCAGAAATTTTATGAGCGCGGAATCATGCAGCTGAAAGAAAGATGGCAAAAGGTCATTGAGCAAAATGGAAAATATATAATTGATTAAAAACTATTCTTTGTTTAAAAAAAAGTGTTTTATTTTATACAAAACCGAAACTACTTAGTTGCCAACCCAATAATTGCTGAGTGGATTGTATTTGATTCTTCGACTTTCACATTGGTGTAAACAAAGGAACTAGCTTTGACTTTTGCTCTACGATGTATATATTGAATTTTTTTCTTTCTAAAAACAAAACAACACTGGTTACATTGACATGATTCATTGTTGGATGTCCCAGGGCGCATGCGTCTACTTCCTTCCCCGATGGTTAAAGCATCGTTACTATAAAAATAAAAATGAAAATACGCTGGAACAATATTGATGAAAACAAGCATAAAATAAGACATAAAAGACAAGTAACAATCACAATAATCCATGCAGTTATTATGAGATGATATAATTGCAGGTTGCTAGAATAGTACGTGTCATTTAATTGTTATTGGGGATTTGAGTTTATAGAATAATTTGCGTGATGTTCTTAGCAAGGATTACGAACGATAGTGGGTTATGAACATTGCTGGTATTATGTACAATTCAGTATCGATCGCAAGAGATATTACAAAGGCTTACCGTATTTCCTTTGATTGTAAATTAGACTATGGTAACGATATTATTTAGAAAATATTGGCATTTTTCCTACAATTTATATTAAAAATAACTTTAATTAATATTCTGTAAGTGTCAGAGAAATGATAATTTATTAATAAATCGCGATGTTTTTCCCGTGGGCCAAGATCGTAACAGAGCGAATGTGCGAATAAACGAGCGACGTTGCGATGTATACATTATTTATGTCGCTTATGTTTTGTTTTATAAATAACACAAATTATTCACGGCTGTTGTTGCGTAACGCAAAATGGATAAGACTGACAAAATATCTGCAGCATCGTGTGAGTTTCTACATTTGTCTCGGAGAGCAACCTATGCCGTACTGATTAGATGTTATATTTTGAAAATGACCGCTCGGCATCTACGGATGTAATAAATGCATAATTAAAATAATCTTTAGAAGTAGACAACGCATCTACATATATACACGCATCATTACAAATTTGTTTTAATTTGGTAAAATCGAAATCTTTGTTTAAAACACCCTCGAACACGTATTTTTTATGTCACTTATAGCAGTGAGTGTACATCGTTCGCAATTTGCATTGACTCCACTAACGACAACCCAGGGTTTTGAAATATTAATACTGTGTCAAATAAACATTTACAATTGTTGTAAATTTGTTTTAAATCGGTTTCAAAAGAAGTATTTTCAAATCTCTTCTGGCTTTCCTTAATTCACGTTGACAAGCTTTTTTTCGGTAATTCTTCACCTGGAAGTTTCAATTCAGAGCTTTGACGCCTTGGTCTCTGGATAATATTGGAAACATCACGTCTAATCGCCAGTTACAATAGAATACCTGAAGTTTTCGTCCTTTTTTGAGTCTTTAATCAATTCTGTACAATGTTGAATTCATTTGGTGCAAGCCTTGCACAAATCTTTCTCAGTCCCAAATGCTTTGTCAAAATGCGATGAATTGAATCTTTGGAAATACTTAATTCTATCCCACGTATCACAATGAGGATTTCGGCTCATTTCTGATAAATTCACGCACAAGTTCGATGTTATTATACTTTCAGTAACACCAGGATGTTCGTCGTCATTTATATCATTTATGTCCATACGATCGTCTTTAAATAGTTTATACCACTCATACACTCGTACGTGGTAAACACGCATCATCACCATACACTTGTTTCATCAAGCTCAACGTTTCAGTAGATGATTTACCGAGTTTTCGAGCAACGCCAAGTACACACTGTTACTTTATGCGCAATTTCTCTGCTTCTAATGATGCAAATATCATGATATTTTGACATAACATTGGTAAATGATTTACCTTACCGACGTACATTTTTTTTAATAGATGGCGCCACTAAGAATTATAATACTATTGGGTTGGCAACTAAGTACTTTCGGTTTTGTAGTATAAAATAAAACGCTTTTTTTTAAACAAAGAATAGTTTTTAATCAATTATATATTTTCCATTTTGCTCAATGACCTTTTGCCATCTTTCTTTCAGCTGCATGATTCCGCGCTCATAAAATTTCTGGCCCTTATCAGCAAAAAAGTGAACCAGGTGCGAGTGAAGGTCATCGTCATTTGTGAAAGTTTTACCATTCAAAGAATTCTGCAAACTTCGAAATAAATGGTAATCAGATGGTGTTAGATCAGGGCTGTATGGGGGATGTGGCATCACTTCCCAGCCAAGCTCCAATAGTTTCCCACGAGTTGCCAAAGATGTGTGAGGCCTTGCATTATCTTGGTGGAAAACTACACCTTTCCGATTTGACAATTCTGGCCGTTTTTCTTTGATTGCTTCATCCAGTTTTACTAATTGTTGACAGTAAACATCAGAATTGATCGTTTGGTTCCTTGGAAGCAGCTCAAAAAACACAACACCTTTGTAATTACACCAAACTGACAGCATGATCTTTTTTGGATGCAATTCAGCTTTCGATGTGGTTTGAGCTGGTTTATCGTGTTTGCTCCATGATCGTTTTCGAACTATGTTACTGTACTGGACCTATTTTTCATCACCAGTGATGATTCTTTTTAAGAAAGGGTCTGTTTCATTTCGTCTAAGGTGCATATCGCAAAAGTTGATTCTTTGTGTTAAATGAATTTCTTTCAATTCGTGAGGTACTCAAATATCAAGCTTCTTAACTAGCCCAAGACATTTTAAATGTTTTTCAATTGTTGTGTGCGATACATGCAGCCTCTCCGCAACCTCTCGAACAGTTATATGACGATCCTCTTCAATTATGACTTTGATTTGGTCATCATCAACTTCAGTAGTCCGACCAGAACGTTGCTCAACTTTGAGCGAAAAATCTCCAGAACGGAATTTTTTATACCAATTCTGACACGTGCGCTCTGTTAAGCAATTAGCACCATAAACTTCACATATCTTTTTGTGAGCCGCAGCAGCTTTCTTTCCTTTACGGAAATAAAATAGTAAAATATTTCAAAAATGTTCGTTTCTGCACTCCATTTTAAATTAACCCACAACTAATAGCTTTAATAAAAATCACGCACTACTTTCTTCCGAAGTTACGTCAATGTGACTAGTATCACGCGACAAACGGTAAAGCACAGCACTAACATACGTTATACAAATAAATAAAGCAACTCTCTCTATGGGTAAAAACCGAAAGTACTTAGTTGCCAACGCAACATTTTAAAAAAGTTCGGTTTTCTCTGCGACAGACTGTGTCTGACTCAACCCATGTGGAAATTAAATTTAGAGCAGCGACATGTGATTAATTATTAGACAATTGAAGAAAATTTAGGAACATAATTATTTATCTACAATTCGTTTTTATTTACGTTCACATGGAAATGGTTATATTTTAATTTGTACTTAATTAAAAAGACTCCGACTGAAGCCATTTTTTTTACGCAGAAAAGCTTCATCTTCGTGTCTTCGTTTCGTCCGCCTTCAGCATGATTAATAAATCAGTTCCCTTTTTTGAAACTGGATTAAAGAGGCGAATTTGTTCCATTTGGATTTTTAATCAAAACTCAGTAATTAAGGAAAAAAGAGGCGATTTGCTCAAGAAAAGAATTGTTTACAACTGCCATTCCTCAGGCGGATGTAGGTCGAGAAGAGCTTAATTAAAAGACGAGATAGCTAATAAACGTGTACCTGAAAAATACGTAAATCAATCTAGTAAATTTTTTTTATATTTCGAGAGAAACAAGTCCGGACGAAAGAAAAAGTCCGTAATCGAATTCTTTGAGCTTCAATTAAAAGCGGAGGAAAAAAAAACATTCTTTCCAGTTGCAATTTAATTTTATTATAATCGATTAATTATTTATAACGACAGGAAAAAAGAGAAAGAAAGCTTTAATTATTGTTCGGCTGAATATTCATTTCATTGTATTTTAATAATTGTAATGTATATTTTTCCAATTTCGTCTTTTAATTAGGAAAAAAGGTGATGTATAAATTTTAAATAAAGAGACAGTATTTTCTAATTAAATGGAAATAAGTAAAAACCATAATGATATGATCAAATATTCCCGTCCACAACTACAAAGTATATATTGGGTTGGCAACTAAGTACTTTCGGTTTTTACTGATAGAGAGCGTTGCTTTATTTTTTGTATAACGTATGTTAGTGCTGTGCTTTACCGTTTGTCGCGTGATACTAGTCACATTGACGTAACTTCAGAAGCGAGTAGTGCGTGATTTTTATTAAAGCTATTAGTTGTGGGTTAATTTTAAATGGAGTGCAGAAACGAACATTTTCGACATATTTTACTATTTTATTTCCGTAAAGGAAAGAAAGCTGCTGCGGCTCACAAAAAGATATGTGAAGTTTATGGTGCTAATTGCTGTCAGAATTGGTATAAAAAATTCCGTTCTGGAGATTTTTCCCTCAAAGATGAGCAACGTTCTGGTCGGTCTACTGAAGTTGATGATGACCAAATCAAAGTCATAGTTGAAGAGGATCGTCATATAGCTGTTCGAGAGGTTGCGGAGAGGCTACATGTATCGCACACAGCAATTGAAAAACATTTAAAATGTCTTGGGCTAGTTAAGAAGCTTGATATTTGGGTACCTCACGAATTGAAAGAAATTCATTTAACACAAAGAATCAACTTTTGCGATATGCACCTTAGACGAAATGAAACCGACCCTTTCTTAAAAAGAATCATCACTGGTGATAAAAAATGGGACCTGTACGGTAACATAGTTCGAAAACGATCATGGAGCAAACACGATAAACCAGCTCAAACCACATCGAAAGCTGAATTGCATCCAAAAAAGATCATGCTATCAGTTTGGTGGGATTACAAAGGTGTTGTGTTTTTTGAGCTGCTTCCAAGGAACCAAACGATCAATTCTGATGTTTACTGTCAACAATTAATAAAACTGGATGAAGCAATCAAAGAAAAACGCCCAGAATTGTCAAATTGGAAAGGTGTAGTTTTCCACCAAGATAATGCAAGGCCTCACACATCTTTGGCAACTCGTGGGAAACTATTGGAACTTGGCTGGGAAGTGATGCCATATTCCCCATACAGCCCTGATCTAACACTATCTGATTACCATTTATTTCGAAGATTACAGAATTCTTTGAATGGTAAAACTTTCACAAATGACGATGACCTTCACTCGCACCTGGTTCAGTTTTTTGCTGATAAGGACACAGAAATTTTATGAGCGCGGAATCATGCAGCTGAAAGAAAGATGGCAAAAGGTCATTGAGCAAAATGGAAAATATATAATTGATTAAAAACTATTCTTTGTTTAAAAAAAGAGTGTTTTATTTTATACTACAAAATCGAAAGTACTTAGTTGCCAACCCAATATAATATTCCCCCCGAAACATCGTTAACAAAGACTATTTATTTCATCTCATACAAAAGAATAGAATTTATAGATAACAGTAATAATATAATATGCAATCAAGTGCGTCAGAATTTCTCGATTAATTCAGTTTAATAATTTCATTAGCTATGTAATTGATTTTTTTTTAATGCCTGTGCTTTAGCGATTAAAAGTCAAGGTATGCCCCTCTATTTTTGTTAAAATTACATCGCAAATGCTATGGCAAATTAAGTGGCTTTATGTATATTACCCCGTTTACGCGCGATGTTCGAAGAGAAAAAAAGCTCTGGGAAAACCTTTTCATAGAATAATATACGGTATTATTAAGCGGGAAACTGTGGAAACAGTATTATGTAGAGCCCTAATGCCGTCGTTGTAGTACCACCGACGTTCGGATGCAATGGAGGCCGTAGCAGATAGGCGCGATGAGAAAGATAGATACGGTTAAGGGAGAAAGAAGTTACGTATAGTGCGCGAATGCAAATCGGGATCTACGAATAATAATAAGAGATCCATTAAATTTATGTCATCCGTTCGGGTAATTTAACGTTCCCTTCTCACGGATTATACTACCTTTTTTTCGCCGTGTACCACTCTAGCATTTTATCGCGTTTTCTCTTTGAGAAACGACGTCTGAATTATGCCTAAAGATAGATGATGATAATCGTTCCGCGTCTGTCGCTTTTCGTGAAGTGGCAATCGAGAAATCGAGTCATTATCGTTGAACAGGCAAATTTTCGCATATCATCAATTGGCTACACAAAAGATTTATTTTATTTTACTCGTGTCAAAAGCAGTGCGGGCAATTCAATGGCATTTACCAGAATTTGGCATTAACCTTCGTCGAAGTCAAGGACGACAAAAAAAGACTCATTGCCTACAAGATTATGAGAATGACTGCGTTTAACGCGGCCTAAAGATGGGTGATCATTAGACTCAAGTCCCAATGCAACACTGAACGATGCTTTTTTTAAAAAGATGATTTAATGGTTTTGCGTATTAGCTCCAATGTATAGAAAATGGGGCAAAATGTACTCTTATGTACGTATCTGTCACGTGAACCTCCAATTTATTATTTTTTTAGTTTGAGTACATTCTATAATTGGAAAGCATTTAATAATAACAGGTTTTCCAATAAGAGTGATATGATTTCTTTAAAAAAAAAACACACTTATTGTTAAAAAATTCAAAAGTTTTTTATTTAATGTGAAGTACAATCGATACAATTAAGTTCTAAATAAAACGTCATTCAAATAGCCTCGACAACTTCTTCTGCAGGAACGAATTCGATGAACCCAATTTTCGAGCACTTTTTCCACTAAATCTAGTCGTATATCATGTCAATATTGACTTGTAAAGCTTGTAGAGAGCCTGGTTTATTTCGATAGACCAATGACTTCAAATAACCCCACAAGAAATAGTCTAATGGTGTTAAATCACAACTTCTTGGAGGCCATTCAATATCACAATTTCTTGAAATAACCGAATCTCCAAACTTTTCTCGCAATAATTCTATTGTTGCATTTGCTGTGTGGCACGTAGCCCCGTCTAGTTGGAACCAAAAGTTGTCAAGATCAACTTCTGCCAATGTCGGCCATAAAGAGTTGGTTATCATCAATCTATACCGCTCTCTATTGACAGTAACGGTGTTACCAGCTTCATTTTGAAAGAAGCACGGGCCGATGATTTCACCATACCAAAAACCACACCAAACTGTCAATTTAGGTGAATGTAGTGGTTTTTCATAAATAATTTGTGGATTTTCTTCGCACCAGAATCGACAGTTTTGTTTATTTACCACACCATCCAGATGAAAGTGAGCCTCATCAGAGAAGATGATTTTCTTAAAGAAATCGTTATCATTTTCAAGTTGTTTCAAGGCAAAATCAGCAAATTCACGACGTTTACGGTGGTCCAATGGCTTCAGTTCTTGAGTGAGAAGAATTTTATAGGGATGTAAATCCAAATCCTTTCTCAAAATCCGCCAGGTTGTGGTTTGAGAGAGTCGCCATTGTTGAGAACGTCTTGGAATAGACAAATTACGGTCTTCAGTAACACTTGCCTGAACGGCAGCAATATTTACATTACTTCGAGCGGTTCTTTGTCTTATTGGCACTTGAAAATTATGTAAAGAAAATGTAACCTCAAAATTTTTAACAATTCGACGAATAGCGAGTACACTCGGACGATTATTACGACCATAAAATGGCAAGAGCGCACGAAAAGTTGCAATTGGAGAACGGTTATTTTGATAATAAAACTGAATAATTTGTAAACGTTGTTCTTGCGTATATCTCTCCATGATGAAGTTGTAAACACTACTGAATACAATGGAAAACAAATGACGGATCATTACATATTACAAATGGCCGAAATGTCACTTCAAAATCATATCATCCCTGTTGGAAAACCTTATAATAATCTTAATTTGTCCAACAGATAACCAATTATAGTACAAAAAAATTAATAAAAATAAATAAGAAATCAATAAACATTAAGTTCGCAAGTGAACTACTTATTCAAACTATAGTTAATGGAATGCTTTACCATTCCGACTCATTGACGCAGAAGAGATTTTATAAAAAACATTTCCTCTTGTTTCGAGAACCAGAAATATGTCATCCGATCGGTCTGAACCTCGAGGAACACAAAATCAATTATATTATTGACAACTTTTATTAAATATTTGGTACTAAGTAAGTCACGCCTAGCTGAGAGCGATTGGAAATAAAAATTGTGGAGCAAAGTTACATAGCCAGATCTATGAGGAGGATAGACATCACTAGTTTTAAAAGCAAGTTAATTCAAAAATCTCTTCTGGGTACCAAATAGTGGCAGGTATCAAATAATGGCGTCATATTCAAGTTTGAGATGCACAAATGAATAAAATAACAATCCTAGCGTAGATGATTCCCCGAATCCTTTGCAAGAACGGATGACAAAACGCAGAGAATGCGAAGCAGAATTATAGATGAAGTATGAGTCAGATATATCTCCTAAGTCTTTAACTTCAGTTTGACCAACTGAATAATAAAAGCGGTTTTACACTGGAATGGAGAACTACTTTGCAATTGCTAACATTAAACATTATTTTATTAAACTCACACCAATTACATATAATATTCAGATGAAGTTGTAGACTTAGACAGTCGCAAATAGATTTAAGCAAAGAAAACATTTCTAAATCATCGGCATAGGCTAAAACTTTACCATCAATTGCGGCCGGAAAATCATTGATATAAATGCAAAAGAGCAGGGCGCAAAATTTGATCCCTGCGGAACACTTGGCGAAGCAATGAGCCAATTAGAGCTAAAATCATTATAAGAAACATAGCAGGTTCTATTGTAAGAGTATGATGTCAACAGCTTAACTGTTGAGACTGAAAATCCGAAGTTAATTTGGAAATAAGTGCACGATGTTCAATTTTGTCGAAGGCTTTATCGAAGTCAGTATATATAACGTCAATTTGCTCTTGTTTATCCATTGATTCAATGGTAACTTGGGTTATTTCTAAGTTGACAAGGGTAGATCGACCCACCATAGATGCTAAGGTGCAACTACTTTATTCTAGAATCTATGCTTGGCGATAGATTCTAGGATAAAGTAGTTGCATCTTAGCGCAGTTGGAAAAAATACTAATGGGGCGGAAATTTTAAATATTTAATCATTCTTCGTAAACACAGGAACAGTCCGGCTCAGTTTCCAAATATCTTGGAAAGTAGACGTAAAAAGAAGACACATTGAAAATTGTTGCTAATGGTTCACAAAGCCAAGAAGAGTAATTACTCGTGGAAAGATTGGGCACGCCATCATGTCCACAGCATGAATTTGATTTTAAATTTTTCATTTCAGAAAGAACCTCATGAGTTCAAAAAGGGGATATATGAAAGTACAATAATAAGGGCATGATTGTGATGAATAGAGCGGCGACGAAAGTGGCAATACCATAGGCGGTACGGTAGAACGGGCAATTGGTGCGCAGTGAATGAGATCATTCACATCAAATACAATACGGTTCACGGTTAGTGTTTATAATAACTTCACACAAACATGTCGCGAAAGTCTGTGCCGTTTGCTACGTCGGTTAGAAAATACATAGCAGAATTTCCCGATTTAAAGTATGATGGATGTGCAGTATTGTGTTTGGTGTGTAATAAGCGACTTATAATACGGAAGAAAGACAATTGTAAAAAACATGTGAACAGTGCAATACATAAACTGAACAAAAGAAATGAAATACCTTATGCAACATTCCTTTATGATTTTTTATTTATGTTGACTGCATGTAATTTGCCGCTTCGTTTAATCAGCAAACGCCCTTTTCAAATGTTCTGGAATAAATATCTGCCAAATTATAAATTACCTGCAAGAAGAGCTTTACAGAAACATTTGCCGCGTTTAAGAGAGAGGCTTGAAAATATAGCAAGAAGAGAATTGCACAATAAAAATGTGTGGATTACTGTAGATGAGACTGCTGATTTAAAAAAAAATAGTATAATAAACGTAATCGTACGTATTTTATCAGCCAACACATTTTCACAGCCCTATTTGTTAGCCTGTAAACGTATACAAGCATGTACTGCGGCAAATATTCGGCGAATAATAATGAACACCTTAAAGAAATTTCACATTCATAGTACTCAAGTCTGCATGCTTGTAACAGATGGTGCTGCTACTATGTTACTACTCGGACGTTTACTAAAAGTAACTTTTCCTAAATTAATACACATAACTTGTGTACTCCATGCTCTTCATTTAGTTGCTGAAAATGTTAGAAGTAGTTATAAAAACGTTGATCATTTGATTGGATCCACCAAACAAGTGCTTCTTAAATCCCCTAAACGACTTAAAGAATTTCATAAAACTTGTCCAGATATTTCGGAACCACCGGAACCCATTCTTACACGATGGGGCACGTGGCTAAATGCAGCTTTTTATTACCATAAGAATTTTCACAAAGTTAAATCCGTTTTATCAAAATTTAGGCCAACCGAATCCCAAGCAATCAGAGACAGTCAACATCAATTTGAAAATCCCCAAATTCTGGAAGATCTGCATACAATACATATATAACAATTACCATCCATTAGTAGAAGCAATTACAAAACTTCAAAACGAAAACGATTCGCTGCCCTTAGACGCATCACTATGCATAGTGCAAAATGTGACCGCTCATTTGCATAGTTTAACTGACGCTGCTGGTGTACGAGCTCATCAAAAATTATTAAGTGTTTTAAAAAAAAATCAGGACTTGCATGTTTTACTAACTATTTATGACAAATGTGCAAATAGTGAGCCCTGGAATGATTTTGAACAACAGCTTCTTTCTGCCAAAATTACATCAATAGACGCCGAACGATCTTTTTCTCTATACAAAAACATTTTCTCGTCGCGAAGGACGTCATTTACAGAAGAAACCGTAGAGACGTATGCAATGATGCAGATGTACAGTTACTTCCACAACACATTACCAGGGTTATGAAATTACATATTACTAGGTAAGCACTAATTGTGTAAGAATAAGTCTAGACACGGCACTGCTACGGACACTTTCGCCGCAGTTTATAATTTACACTTAAACACCAACCGTGAACTGTATTGTATTTGATGTGAATGATCTCATTCACTGCGCACTAATTGCCCGTTCTACCGTACCGCCTATGGTATTGCCACTTTCGTCGCTGCTCTAGTGATGAAGGTGTTGTGGTTGTAACATCAGCTAACATACTCGCGTGGTAAATATTAAAGAATGCGACAGAAAAATGAAATATTCACGTATAAACGTATACCATTTATAATTAAACCAAGTACCATCAAATAAGTTTTATTTTTACTATTTAGGTAAAGAATAGTAAATTGAAAGTTAACTTTGACAAAAACAATTCTAAGAAAAACGAAGTTCGTCTTTTCTTATACATAAGATACGTTTAAGGAGTTACAAAGGAGACGAGACCCTTATGCTAGTCACAAATGACATTACTATTACAGAATATTTTTAAAGCAGCATCCTCTGAGAGAATCATATATTCCCCTTTAAGATATTCTCTTTTATGGTTGCTTCAGGTAAATACGGTGCTTTAACCTTTATTAATATTTATACATTATACAGTATAAACATGTAGAGTATATGGAGGCACCTATACGACCTTATTTTTAAGCATTACCTGCTAGGATGGAAACCTTCAGAGACATTATGTTAATTGCCGATTGTGCGGAAGTCATCGAGCATTAGATCCGACCGTCGTCGTCGAGTTCGAAACTTATAACGACACTAATTTATCACGCTTTGCATCTTCCTTCGCGTAAGAGAGATGATACACGTGGCGAGGACAAGATGGAAAGAAGCCGTGGATCCTGAATGAAATGGGACGTCTAATTAGTTCTTTCGCCGATTGCTAATTAATCCTGAAATTATTCACCGCGAAATGACGTTAGTGAAATATTACTTGGAAAGTCTTTTTTTTCCACTGCCCAACTGGGGCAGTTTTTTATTTGCTTTAGTAATTTTCCCTAAATAATTTCCCGGGAAGTTATTAATTCATTTTTTTCGTTGGTGTATTGATAGAAAGTTTCGGTGTTCGAAATAAATATTAAATTCGAAAATAATGACCGAGTTTTCTGTTTAAAACTGATTTACCCCGTTGTGGGCTGACGCTGTTGAAATGGCATGGAATTCTAATTTGATTTACCCCCTTTTTTCGCATTCAATGTATTAATTTGTTTTTATATTCGAGAAGATGGTTTTCAACATTCTGCTTTTTCATATGAGCAGAATTTCTCTAGAAACAATCATTATATCTCGTAACAAGGGGTTTATGCAAAGACATGTCATGGTCTTCTTGATATTTCGTTTATTGAAGTATTTCAAAAATCAAAATTAACGAAGTTAAACAAATAAACTCAGTTGAGTCATTTGTTATTAAAAAAAAATAAATAAATCCAACAAATCCGGAGTCTATAAGCTTTCTTGTGCTTATTGTTCTAAGATATACTACTGTGGGAAAAAAATAGTAAGACTTTTTAATTTAACTTTCGCGCGAAAACCCATTCGTCGAAATATTTTTTTTTCTAGGTTGGTATAACTGTCAGTGACATCTGTGCCAAATGTCACATCAAAATAATCATTAGCGTTTAGTATACGCTTATCTCTCTGAAGTACAGAGATTTAGTTTTGATAGTATTTTTAGGCGCAAATCCTCTTGTCTGGTAGTTACCCTTGGCCTTCCGCAACGTTTTATTGGTTGTAATGATCCACTTTGTGAATATCGTTTCACTGTTCATTGCACCGCGTGATAAGATAAATTTAACTTTTGCGGCTCTTTGCCGCAGTGAAAATTTTTCACCATGTAGCGTTATTATAGAAGTACGAGTTTCTGCGCTAAGTTCCTTTCTTTTCGGCTTTTTATAAGTTTCTTTTACGTCTGTTCTCAAATACTCGTATTGCAACTTACTCGGACAAATGCTGCACGAAAACTAATTTTTAAATTGCTAAATAGTTTACTATGAATTCCTAATACCATTATAATAAAATTGCGTTGTAAACCCTATTAAATTTATTGGTGTATATAAAATATTTCTATTAAATTGACGCCATAAATCTATTAAAAGGATTTACAATATTTTTCAGAAACAAATATATTTATCTAATTTATAATAATAATCCGAATAATCCTTCTCAGAATTACATTTACAACTGTTATTTCAATTATTCTCACCAAAACAGGTAAAAGTCTAAGGGATGTGTCTAAAATACAAGTGTTTTGTTATTTATGATAAGTGATCCCTCACTTATGGCCTGTAGTGTATATATACACATATATATACAGACTTGTTCATTCTAGAATTAGATATGCGCTGTCCACAAGTGCAAAGAGTGCAGTTAGGTTAAAGCGCGCGAGAAAGGAGGATAGAATATCTCTCACTGGCAATTTCGTTTTCTCCCACTTTTGTATTGCAAACAACTTCCCCTACTTTCTCGCGTGCATTGACAATACGTACCTACATTTTTGAATTGTATAAATTATTTGATGCATTTTATTTGAATCTTTTAATAAAATGCAACATGGCTATTTTCTTGAAATGTTTTGCCGTTTGGCGTGAAACTAATAAAATATTCTTGAAATAAATGAAATAGAAAATTCTAAAAATTAAAAAGATTTTCAAACATGGCTATTTTCTTGAAATGTTTTGCCGTTTGGCGTGAAACTAATAAAATGTTCTTGAAATAAATGAAATAGAAAATTCTAAAAATTAAAAAGATTTTCAAACATGGCTATTTTCTTGAAATGTTTTGCCGTTTGGCGTGAAACTAATAAAATATTCTTGAAATAAACGCGAGAAAGTAGGGGAAGTTGTTTGCAATACAAAAGTGGGAGAAAACGAAATTGCCAGTGAGAGATATTCTATCCTCCTTTCTCGCGCGCTTTAACCTAACTGCACTCTTTCCACTTGTGGACAGCGCATATCTAATTCTAGAATGAACAAGTCTGTATATACAATATATATATATAAAAGACTAAGCATTAATTTTGGACATTGAACTTGTAGAAAAGTTCCGAAATAAAACGTTAGTGTTCGGAGCAAAATTTCAAATTTGGTATCCGTGGAACAGAGACCCCTAAAACGTAAATAAAGCGGAAATAAGAGGGTGAAAGACCGCGCGTGTTTTCTTTGTTAAAAGTACCATATTTATCTTCAGCTAGTCGAAAACAAGAAAAATAAATCTTTATTTGGTGAACTCAGTCCAGCTCCTTATCTATTGTATATGTTACTACATTTAAATTAATTGCACAACGCACTTTCCCTTTTCTTTTAATATTTAATGCCTTTATTAACGCACTTATCTTTATTATTCCTTGACATTCCTTTAACTTATCCACTTTCATAATTTACTCACATGTTAATGCAGTAAAATGAAACAAAGAATATTATCTTAAAGAATCTTTAATAATATCGGGTGCATCCTTATAAAGGACACGCCTATCTTATTCCAAACCCACTCAATACACAAAACATTTACATGGGCGTCTACTTAACTGATTAACTGATTAACTGATTAATAAGTCATAGTATTTACTGAATCTTCAATTATTTGTCTTATCCAATTTTAATTTATATGGATATATTACGTACAGTCTCTCCCTGGACACGCCTTAATGTACAATACTTCCTTTTAAGGCGGATTCATCCATCTACATTTTCAATTACGTAAACTAACTCACATTAGTTGTGTTTACATATTTAAAAGCGATATTTTATAGATCCGCCTTAAAAGGTGGTATTAATATTCAGAGGAAGACATTACTTTTTCTACAGATTATGCATCCAAACCGTACATACACCTTGCGTATTTTCACGTACTGACATTATTTCTTATTAAACGAAAATCGAAAAGTCGTCTTTCTTTCCATTGATGTCGAATCTTGGTAATAACCTCCGGCACATTTTTCCCAGTAAACGGGAGCCGTATTAGAAGTGTTGCCAACATTACGTGCTTACGTTACTGCAGAATTGAAAAGTTTGCCAGCATTTTCGATAAGAAATACGGCATAGATTTTTAGCGGAGACGTTTTCATGTAGTCCCTGACTTAAATGATTCGCATTTTATCCTTCGGATTTTGTCGAACGCTTTTGAAATTAATAGTTCTTGCATTTAATGTAGAAAATTTGAATTTATACGTTAAATGATGCAGTATGAATGACGCATTTTTACATATAAAGCCAATTTTTATGCCACTGTTTGTTTTAATGTTGAATTTATATAAGATTTTTGGAAGGAGATTCTAAAATGTGGGTCATTAAAGTCATATGTGTAGGTCATTGGAAATATTCCGTCATTTCTTCAGATCTTAGGCATTGCTTTTCCAATTCTGAACTTTTCGGCTAAATTTCTTTAAACTATGTTGTCTTCCTGATTTTCGTAGTCCCTTGGATTTACATATATTACAAGAGGAACTAGAACAGTCTTCCACCTAATCAATCTTCTCTTTTAATTCCTCATTATCAGCAAAATAAAAGAATTTCTAAATAAAATGTAATCAGACTAAGTCAAATCCTATATATGGTTGGTGGTCCAACTCAAAGAAGTTTCACATGCGGACGATGGATTGTACTTTAGCTGCCTTGTGAACTTGGAAGAACTTCTTTGGGATGTCAACTTGGATGTTTCTGGTCAATGACCGTACTTAATTCTATTAACGTATATTATGGTAGTCTCCACAATAAGAATGATATTCTAAAAGATGGTGAACATGAACTTTTTAACTGACGATGGTGTGCAAGTCTTTTTTGGAGGAGAAGAATCTTTGCTGATCCATCACATGGACTCTAATTTTGTTGCTGCATCCCAGTAATACGATTGACGTTTTTTAAGTTTTGCGTAGTGGTATATAGAGGACGACACTAATCAAGTGACAGTACTAAAAATTAACCTCCATCTTTAGTTAACCTAAATCCGCAGTTTCAG
This sequence comes from Dermolepida albohirtum, assembly GCA_031893035.1. NCBI lineage: Eukaryota > Metazoa > Arthropoda > Insecta > Coleoptera > Scarabaeidae > Dermolepida > Dermolepida albohirtum. Next base: position 98,404 of record JAVIWB010006871.1, read on the forward strand.
TGCGATATGTGTAGTATTATAGCTATACCGAACTGTGAAAGTTGACAAGTTGGTTGAAAAATGGAATTAAATCGAGAACATTTTCGCGGAATAATTTTTTATAATTTTCGATGACAATTATCTCAATTAGAATGCCTTGCCGAGTTGGTTTCTGTCTTCGGCAATGAAGCACCCCATCAGTCAACAATTTCTCATTAGTATGGAGAATTTAAACGTGGACGGATTCGTTTTAGCGACGATCCAAGAGCAGGTTCACCAAAATCTACTGTTTTATTCCAATTTTTAAAATTTAAAACATAATCCACGTATGCCTAGGTTCCCTCGCTTGTCTCCAGAAAAAGTCTGCATTTAAAAATTTTTATTAAAAAAAATTTGTCAAAAAAGAAATGGCGAGATAGAGAATGCACTGTGCAGCTTTATGTTATCATATCGAAACTGTTCTTTATGAATTACAAATAACGCACACCATTGTTCGTTTGTTTCTTTTCATAAAACATACAAGAAGTTGAATTTGATGGAGCCCGTGGTTGATTAACTTGATCACTAAGGTTGATGTATAACCCCTTTCCACATTAACTTTTGTAAATTCTGTATACGCATTTTGACAACCAAGTTGTCATCATCAGCAGACAATTTCAGTGTACATCTTGGTTTTGAGCGGTGTGGATCGCGTACGGAGTTTGATTTTCGTACAGTTGTTTTTCACCGTGTTTTACCAGGTGCGACACTTTGAAATTGCCTGTTGATGATGACAACTTGGTTGTCGAAATGCGTATACAGAATTTACAAAAGTTAATGTGGAAAGGGGTTATACATCAACCTTAGTGTTCAAAACATACAAGAACTTTTTCCAGTTTAATATCATTCCAGCTCGACTTAAAATATCGAGCAAAAATTGAAACTTAGATCGTCAAACATTTTTGTGGTTGCAATTGTACATCTATTTTCTTTCATTTTGAGTTAGGTTCTCTGTCACAAACTTTCAGCAATCATTTTGTATCAATTACAACATATATTATTACTTTATTTATTCACGAATTCGAATAAGAAATTCTTGGTGGGTCTACTGACATGGAAAAACTCCTATATTGATCAAAATTGTAATTGAACAAAATCCTACATTAAATAAAATGAGATTTCATTACTTTATCATCTTCATTCCAGATTTTATTCCAAGATAAAAGAGTTATAGCTAGAAGTATTATTTTTATCGTTAATTTATGGGTAATTTTCTATTGTTTTACCGCTATTATATTGCGGATCATATTCATCATTACAATACTTGCAAATATATAAATTTATTGCGTCTCCAGAATTAATTAACCATTCGTTCTTGTATATATTGAGAAATTTATATGTTAGGGGCTGTAATGTCATTTAATAGTCATTCAAGTTCAAAGGAACACGTCCAATAATTACATTGAACCGTTCGTTTGATAATCAAGACCGGAGATCATTAAAGACACGTATTATTGGTGATAATATTACATCAGAATATCCACGAAGTGACAGAGTTTTATAAACAATTACGCATCGTAGTGCCATACTACGAGACACATAAATTCTAATTAAAAAAGAAAATTCCAAGGATAAATGTCAAATTAATATTCTGTAGAATTCGGGAAAATGCCCTAAACGATATCCCGGAACTGTAGGAATTAATCTGAAAATTATTTTGCACCACCTTTTGCTATGATCCTACTTGTGGTGCAGAAATAATGTGGGTATTCAATAATCTTCTTGTTAAAATTGCAATACACGTGGGACGCACAAAAAGTGGCGAAACAATTCAAACTGTATACGTATGTATTCAGGGTCTCGCTCTGCAGCCCGTAAATGAAACGGAACTGGATGTAAAGCTCAAATAACCACTGCCAAGAGCGACTATTTCGAACAGGTCGTAACCGGGCTTTTACATTTGGCAATCTTCCACATAAATTTAACTCAATTATGCGGGTACAAGGGTTATGCCGGCAAAAACTGATGGATAATGCTTTCATATAGCTCTACGGTTCATTAGTAAAATAATTGGATCAATGAATAAACATTCGTTGTCCTTTCTTTTGAGTATTTGCAGCGTATTTTGATATACTTTTAAGTTTCCGCATATGCATATAGTCTTACTTCATTATTTTTAAATTAATTTTTTTTCGTAATTAAATGTTTTTTATATTTAGACCTGGGTATTGCAGACATGTAAAAAATAATACTTAAATTTAAGATTTTAATTTATTGTTAGTATGTACGACTATGTAATAGATATTACACAAATACAACGACATATATGTAATTATATATTATTAGATATTTATTTATTTATTTAGCATATATATTTACCAAAAAAAATCAGTCGACCGAACGATGTAATGTTTTCAAACCACCTTAGACGACCATCTAAGGTGGTTTGAAAACATACGTGATTGAATTTTCGATTTGTGCCACCACGACATAAAAAACCGCTAAACAAATGAAATTAATCATTTGTTGTTAGAGTTACTGACCGTACGTTTCGTGGAATACCACCACTCTTCAACCGGTCTGACTCCATTGACAACGGTGAATGGAACGATTGATATACAATTAAAGAGTGGACTATACACATTTACATAAACATGAACTAATCTACTACTATGGTCCGTCGAATCTGTAAGTTTAGAAATAGCTGTTTGTCCTCCCTGGGTATGGGGCTTTTAAGGATTATGCAATACCAAACACATACAACATCGCATAACAAAAATACCTTGCGGATGGGTCATTTGAAAAACTGGGGAAGCAAGATCAACCAAGCACTACCAGCGTCCTTGGCATGACTCACCAAGTGACCAATTCTTGTCACAGGGCGACCACGGGGCGGAGGACGATCCTGAGGATCCACCAGTTCACTCAGTAGAAGGTAACCCAATCTATCAGTCTTCAATTGTCTTAGACTGGGTATAGTCTTTTGTCCTTTTTGTAAAGGGGACTTTTAAGAAACATGTGACACCAAACACATGCAACTTCACCTAAAAAAACACTTTGTGGATTGGTTATCTGAGAAACTCGGGAAGCAAACTCAATCAAACAAAAAAAAAACTTGTAGATCGCCAAGCAACATTAGCTACTGTTTCTGAATTTAGGCACCAGATGGTCAGGTCTAGTCACAAGACGACTACGGAGCAGAAGAGGATCCTGAGAATCCACAAATTCTTTCAGTAGAAGGTTACCTAATCTGTCAGTCTCCAATAGTCTCAGTTTGGGCATAGTATTTTGTCCTTGGGCATGGGTTAGTCAAACTATCAGTCCTCGAGTAGGTTTCCACCGAACCCCACCGAAAGATATTGCAGGAATCGTTTGAACGATGGACCTTTTTATCTCGTTTCGCACAGACTAGTGCGCGTCGGTTATCAGATGCAATATCCTATTTTGCAAAATCTCCAAGATTCCCGGTTCGAAGTGGAGATGCGCCATAGACAAGCAGCAGAAAAAAAAACTGCTCGTGATTAGAAATATTAAAAGGCCTGGATCGGGTCAAAAAGGGTACCAGAGCATCCTTTGTGGCAATGAACTCGTGTTTCTCTATCAACACATGCCTCCGCCATGTCTTTTGTCAATTGCCACCCCCTCTGTACGGTCTCCGGGTTAACAGCACTGCCTGAAACTTCTCATTCATCTTCATTTTCTATTTCTAACTAATGGAAGAAATAATTTGAGTTTCTCTAGAACTTCCAGAGAATCAATTGTCTCGTCTCTCGTTGACGTATGAAAGACCGTGTCATCATATAAGGTAATCTGACAAGCAGGCTTCCTCGGTATATCGTTCAAATAGATGCAAAAGAGATTTGGGTTGAACAGAAATCCCTACGGAATCCCTACCACAATCGGCCTCACTATAAATATATTGTTTATCTGGGTATTTTTCGGTGAACAAATTAACTATTTGCAAATCGTTTAATCCGCTTAAATACACTACAAAATCATTTCCAAAAGAATTATTGTATGTGTATTGGTACCACTCTCAATTCTTGCGTGTACAAGGATGATGAACTGACATCAACTTTTGAAAAAACCAAGCATTATACATATTCTAAATCTGCCAGTTTTTGTGATGTGAAATATTTTGTTTTTAGTAATGAATAGGTTAAAAATAAGTGAAAAACCAAAACTCCCTGGATCCAATATAGTGCCTATGTATGTACATTATTTTTTAAACCTATTAGACATATCCTGATATTGACAAACGAAACGTAAAAGAAAGGATAAAAACCTGCCTTTGAATATTTTGTCAATATATCAACCGCGAGTTCGATCTAAACTTGTAAAGACCGTAAGATTTAGCAGCTCCAATTCAGCGCCGCTAAAGATGCTGTGATTGATGGTTATCGGGACTGCGGAGTTGAACGCGACCACCACCGTTCCTTACCCGGGGCGGACCGGACCGTTTCGATAAGAAACCCCTTGTCAAGCGATTTTTAAAATACGTACTGGCGCTCGCGAACCCGCGTGCATGCCGGCATGGAAAACTCGATGCTTATTTATGGAGTCCTACCCCCAATATGTCAAAACGAGAGAGTCACACATGAAATTAATGTACTTCCCATGAAAGTCTCTATGGTTTGTTTTGTGTGGCGTTTCCGTTTCTTGCATCCCGGAAAATATCGCTGTGTTTGATAAACAAGCTTTATGCGAAATCTCTTTCGAGAGAATTCCTTTAAAGCTTGTGCTTTACAATGTTGTATGTACACAGTCTGTCGCAGAGAAAACCGAACTTTTTTAAAATAAAAACAAAAGCTTACTATTTTGGTAAAATTCATTTATTTTATTCAAAGTAGTCGCCTTCGGCTTCAATACAACGTACAAATGTAGTTTGTAGAATAGATAGAAACACAGGGGGGCAAATCCGTTGAATACGGTGAATGGTTGATGGTTAAAATGCCATTTGTAGTTAGAAAATCAGTGATAAGCGTCGAGTTTATTTTCATGATATTGAGGGCAGACACGACGAATGCGCGTCAAAAGACACTTCATAACACCAAAAAACATACAGCATTGACTGTTTGACTAATTGGTACAAACTCCTTGTGCACTATGCCTTTCGAATCATAAAAGCGAGTCAACATTGTCCTCACTTTTGACTTCTCCAAGCGGCTTTTTTCGGTCTTCCTTCGCTTGGATGCTTCCATTCAGAGCTTTGACGCTTGGTCTCTGGATCATATTGAACACACCACGTCTCATCGCCAGTTACAATAGAATACCTGAAGTTTTTGTCTTTTTTTGAGTATTTAATCTGTACAATGTTGATGAATTCAGTTAGTTTGTGAGGTACGAAACTTGCACAAATCTTTCTCAGTCCCAAATACTGTGTCAAAATGCGATGAATTGAATCTTTGGAAATATTTAATTCTATTTCCACGTATCGCAATGAGGATTTCGGCTCATTTCTGATAAATTCACGCTGTGTTCGATGTAACTTCCCGTAACCACAGATTTTTTTTGCATCGGGATGTTCGTCATCATTTATGCCTGTACGACCGTCTTTAAATCGTTTATACTACTTATACACACTCGTACGTGACAAACACGCATCACCATACACTTCACCAAATTAAACGTTTCAATAAACGATTTACCGAGTTTAAAACACAACTTGGTATTTGCTCTTTGTTCAAAATACATTTTTCGACGAATGCCGAATACACACTGTTACTTTATGCGCAATTTCTCTGCTTCTGATGATGCAAATATCATATTTTGACATAACATTGGTGAAAGATCTACCTTACCTATGCCTATTTAAATAGATGGCGCCACTAAGAATTACTATTTTCAAAAAGTTCGGTTTTCTCTGCGATAGATTGTGTATATACATATGTGTAATATCAATAAAAAAAAATAATTAGTTAACGTACTGCATAAAAATCTTGCACACAAAGCCGTGATAGATAAATCAAAATGAAAACTCGATATAAATAATTCATTCTTAAAGTTTCAGATTTTCTATTAAAACTTCGGATTATATTCAAATATTTACTCTACCCTCAAAGTTTGGCCAACCGCAAGATCTCTGCTTTGAAAGAGTTGTCAATCGCTTCCGTTTAATATATTAGACCCAACCTTTTCCGAAACTTTTCCTCTAAATAAAACAGTGAATTTTAATTTCCCTGCACATTACAATACCTACAAATCGAAGCTAGGCCGTTCTACTGAATGAATAGAAGTCATTATTTATTTGTTAAACACCCTTGTATAGTACGTATCAATTTTAATGAATATCCTAGTGTTCGTTGGTGAAATGAATCGTTTTAGTCCATGGAATATGTACAGATTTTTTATTCAATGTAATCTCCCTCAACTCCAATACATTTATTCCAATGATCCTCCAATAATTTTATGCCATTTCTGTAATGATTTTCTGGAAGCTCTGCAAAATACTGTTCCACGGCTGAAATAGCTTCTTTATTCGATGAAAAACGCTTTCCACGAATGAATTGTTTCAAGTTTCTGAAGAGGTAGTAATCACTCGGAGCCAAATCTGGTGAATACGATGGTTGTTCAAGCAATTCGTACTTTAATTCATTCAATTTAGCCATCGTCAAAACACTTTTGTGCGAAGGCGCATTGTCTTGATGTAAAATTATTTTTTTTTTCGCTAAACCAGGTCTGTTTTAACGAATTTTTGCATCCAGTTGATCTAAAAGGTTACAATAATACTCTAAGTTAATTGTTTTACCTTTTTCAAGATAATCAATCAATAAAATTCCTTTTGCATCCCAAAACACTGATGCCATAACCTTTTTTGCCTATCGTCCTGACTCCACCTCTTTTGGAGTTGAACAACCAACCGTAGTCCACTGTAATCGTTCTTGTTTCAATTTAGGATCATGGTGGTAGATCCAAGTCTCATCCATAGTTATAAAACGACGCAAGAAATCGGTTTTATTCCGCTTGAAACGCACCAAGTTACGCTGAGAAATTTGTTTTCGATCCAGTTTTTGTTGAAATGTTAACGAATGCGGCACTAACTGTCCAAACAGCTTTTTCATATGTAATTATTTATGTAAAATATGGAGTACTCGTTCGTCTGAGATGCCTATGGTATTAGCAATTTCACTCTTAGTCAAATTCGGATCTTCACTAACCATATTATGTACTTGCTCAATGATTTCTGCTGTTGTTGCTGTTTTTGGTCGTCCACTACGTGGACTTCAACGCTTGTACGTCCACGTTTAAACTCTAAAACCCATCGATGTACTGTTGGAAATGAAGGAGCACATTCCTTTAACACGTTCACCGTTTTTGTATGAATCTCTGTTGCTGATAAACCTTCCAAAGCAAAGAATTTTATCACAGCGCGATATTCAGTTTTTTCCGTTGTTAAAAAATACACCGATACGTCTAATTTCAAATGGATTGCTAACAATGAATGAATTGACATATCGAGATAAAAGTTTTAGTGTGTTCATATGACACATGACATATTAAAATGGCGTATGAATTTCGATTCTTCTACTCCTTAATAGGTGTTGCTTTCAAAACTTTTCTACCAACCTGTATATTGGTTTCTCAATAATTTGGCCGTAGTTACTAATAATTATGTATGTATTCACGCATCTCGCTGTGTTGTAAGTTGGATTGGAATCCGCCTACCAAGCGACAGGAAACTAGGAATATTCGGTACACGATTTTAAATTAATTTTTGTTATTTTGTTCGGGTCCTTTTAGCTTTTGATCTATTAGCTTGCGCCTAGAGTTACGCCGGCATTACATTATATTATTGGCACCTATACTATCTTTGATTTACAGAAATTCTTCCAAACATCTTGAAAAATGGGTACGAATTTCATATAAAAATTTAAAATATTTCTATTTAATTTTAAGATTACCTATTAGGCACAAACACAATGCCAATAAGAAAAAAATTATAAACAAAATCATTGCAGTTATTTTTAATAAAATGTCTCCACCATAGAAATTATTTCTCAAAAGGACTTCGCGAGTTAAAAGATTCGGAACCGCTGACCTAGATCTTCGACTTATAATTATATTCTCTATACCTTCTGTAAAAATTTGTTTTATTTTAAATAAAACTATTGTAATATTTAACCAACCATTAAAGCGGTAAGAAACAATACTTCATTAAAATTGCCAATTAAAAGCAAAAAGATTTCGTTTCAAAGGACCTGGTTTTTCAAATATTTTTTCCGTATTCTTGGAAGCGTATTATTGAACGGTTTACTGGTTAGTTTCGGCTTTAAAACCGTTATATACTTACTAGTAGTAGTAATAGCTTGCACTTAATTTCATAAAAAATGTACTTAAACATAAAAACGTATATGTGTAGGTGTCCTAACATTACAATAATGCTTCCATTAGCAGTCCGCACTTCTTCAAACCGACAAAAACGTACGCAACCTTCCTAATGTCATGCAACAGGTTGCATCGCATCTATTACGTTAGATTTTGAGGTCGGCGTTACAGACATTAATGTAGTACCTAATGAGGACCCTGCATCTCCGCAGAGGCACCAAAAAGTCTTTGGGATGTCGCTGAAGGGTTGCCCGTGTGCTGCTCTAACTTATTATGACAAGATTAATGGAAACTTTGAGCGAACTTGGTATACTGTTGCGTGTTTGCGACGAAGTGAGTTGTTTCAATGCCTCCGTCGAGAACTTTTCTTTGTCGGCTGTTGTTCTGGACACGAACATTAATATTCTGCTTTCAAACTTTAGTTACACGAGAAGGAATGCGACGGCGAGGAAACCGAATGTAATTTCGTTAAATTGTATGTAGTAACATTATAAAGGTACTCGTTCTGGTATTTTTTAAAAGAAATTTAATTACGAAAATAATGTATTCTTTAGAAAAATTTTCTTTTTCTGGCTTTAAAATCTAAAAATTCACCAACTGTCTCATTTATGGTTTTAAATTTGGTATAGAAACTTTCTTATTATTAAAAGTTGTCTTGAAACTACAATCAGAGCTTTCGTATAACCCAAAACTGTCAAAATGATTAATCAAGTTACACAAGTACGTATCAGTAGCGGATTTATTATTAGGAAGATGTTATGGAAATAGCTAATTTAATGAAAATTATTGTGGTTTTATATTACAGTTAATAAATCATAGTCCAAAAATTTGATAAAACTTATTTCGTAGCTTGATCAATAAGGTTGATATATAACCCCTTTCCACAATTAACTTTTGTAAATTCTGTATACGCATTTCGACAACCAAGTTGTCATCATCAGCAGATAATTTCAAAGTGTCGCACCTGGTAAAACACGGCGAAAAAATTGTACGAAAAACAAACTCCGTACGCGATCCACACCGTTCAAAACCAAGATGTGCACTCTTGGTTTTGAACGGTGTGGATCGCGTACGGAGTTTGATTTTCGTACAGTTGCTTTTCGCCGTGGTTTACCAGGTGCGACACTTTGCAATTATCTGCTGATGATGACAACTTGGTTGTCGAAATGCGTATACAGAATTTACAAAAGTTAATTGTGGAAAGGGGTTATATATCAACCTTATTGATCAAGTCAATCAACCACAGGCTCCATCAAATTCAACCAATTATTTCGTAGCTAGAAAGAGAATAAAAACAATAAGAAAATTATTTTACATCCCCCAAGTTGGTCTTTGTTACAAGAAATTTACAAGGAAAATAAGACACGTCCCTCCAAACCGAAATTAATACCTTCAATTCAAAAAAAGTGTGCTTTTATAATAGAATTTTGCTGATGGGTTGGAAAATATCTTACGAATAATCGACGTTGGAATACCATTATCTCAAATTTACTACATTTATGGTAAAAAATTAAATTTTGGAGTGAACACAAAGGAATCGAAGATCTAAGAAAGTAAACGTGCTATGTGGGATTTCGATGACTACGTTTCATTGCACATCAACACTCCTAGACAATATAAATTTCTATTAGGTGCGCAACTAAGTTCTCGCTGTTTTGCAAGAGATGGCTCCAGTAGTAAGTGCTGGTCGATTGTGACATAACCAAAACGTCATGAACCAAGCTTAGACAAATGGTAAACAAACTGCTTTGATACATTAGTGATTTTGTTTTTGCGTCATATACTTTTGGTTGTGTAAATGTCTGATTTTGTGCCAAACAATCGTCATTTGCGGGAAGTGTTGCTTTTCTTCTTTCATTAGAAAAAAACGGCGGCTGAAGCGCATCGAGAACTTCAAAAAGTTTACGGAGATGCTACTCTAAGTGAAACAACGTGCCGTGATTAGTTCTGCCGCTTCAAAGACGGTGATTTCGATGTTGACGACCGTTCGCGTGAAGGAAGACCAAAAACCTTGGAAGACGCTGAATTGGAGGCATTGCTCGATGAGGATCCGTGCCAAACGCAAAAGGAGCTTGCTTCAGCATTAGGAGTTACCCGCCAAACCATTTCCCAGCGATTGCATGCGTTGGGAATGATTCAAAAACAAGGAATTTATGTTCCTTATGATTTGAAGCCAAGAGACGTTGAGCGTCGTTTTATCGCTTGTGAACAACTGCTCCAGCGGCAAAAAAGGAAGGGCTTTCTTAATCGCATCGTTACGGGTGATGAAAACTGGATTCATTACAGCAACCCAAAGAGAACAAAATCATGGGGACTGCCCGGTCATGCTTCTACGTCGTCGGTTCGGCCGAATATTCACGCTGCGAAGGTTTTGCTGTGTATTTAGTGGGACCAGGGCGGTGTTATTTATTATGAGCTGTTGAAACTGAACGAAACCATCACTGGGGAACGGTATCGAACTCAATTGATGCGACTGAGCCGAGCACAGAGTGAAAAGCGGCCACAATACGAGCAGAGGCACGAAAAAGTGATTCTACAGCATAACAACGTTCGGCCTCACGTTGCCAAACCCGTTAAAACCTACTTAACAACGCTCAAATGGGAGGTCCTACCCCACCCGCCATATTCCCCAGATATTACGCCGTCCGATTGTTACTTGTTTCCTTTCGATGGCACATGGTCTGGCTAATCAGCAGTTCCGCTCATATGAAGACATCTCAAAATGGCTTGATTCGTGGATAGCCTCAAAAGACGAACCCTTCTACTGTGACGGTATTCGAGCTCTGCCAGAAAGATGGGAAAAAGTTGTCGCTAGCGATGGGAAATATTTTGAATGATTCATTTGTAAACATTTTTTCACAATAAAGTTGTATTTTCATCAAAAAAACGGCGAGAACTTAGTTGCGCACCTAATATTAAACAGCATTAGATGCATGTTGCATTTTAGGGAATGGCCGGCAGCATATATAACGGGCCGATTGGTCTCGCTTTCGGTTACCATTGCGCGACGCAGCACGGTCTACGGTCGCAGACACTTGCACTTAATAAGGTAGGAGCAGTTGTCGACGCAGGTGTTCGAAATTGTGTGCATGAACGCGTTAGACGTTCGACTTGATTCCATTTTTGTTTAAAGCAGTGTGTGTTTGTGTTGGTAAAAAAATATGATAATGGTAGAAATTGGCTTTTATGGAACTATGTTGTAGTTACCTGCATTTGTCTTCTAAATACGTTTCGATTCCTATTTTTCGAAGAAAATTTGAATCAAATTGAAGTTGTTACAAAATTTTGTTTTACCATGGATAAAGAATTTTCAAGATAGATGTCTTGTATATTTAAATTTAAGTAAAGTTAAGCTTGATTATCATTCTCCCGGAACCTGAATTGAACATTTTGAACCAATACATTGACTAGCTCACCAGTCTAGGCTGGGGGTTATTGCTTTTGAAGAACATGAAGAGTAAGTAATGTATGCATGTGATAGCACAAATTTAGATATTTAAAAAGGAAAAATACGGACGGTAATTGGCGAAATATAAATTATAATATTAAGAAGGATATGCATAAAATTTATATATGAAGTTTGCAGAGATAGGTAAAGGTTACATCGAATAATTTTTCTCCGTATTAAAAACAATAAAAAATTTAAATGTATAATTTGCAAAGCCTTTAATTATGATTTTAATCTCTTCATGAAGGAAACAAAAGAATCAAGAATAATTTATTTAAAGTATGTCCCCAGATAATGGCAAAAATTCGTGGGGCCACTATATATGAAAGGCTTAACTCAGAGTGGAATATAAAAGGTTGTAACTTTTGTTTTTGTTCTTCGATTAAACGACAGAGAGAAAATAACTTTGTATCGAAAGTAGGTACCATTTGTATTCCAAAATATGTCCCAAACTTTCACTATAAACGTTGCAACGACTTGTTAATATCATCTATAATATAATTGGTTTTCCTAAATTGCAAAATTTCAATTTTGGAGCAGCAGTTATTGTATGAAATATAGATAATAATGGTACACGATTTACATTAATTTTGTACAGGATATAGTACCACTTCGAAAATGTTCCGTTCGCTTGGAATAAACCACATGCTCCTGTTTTAAGCCATTAATAGGTTCATTACTAGTTTGGAAGCAATGAAGTATCCGACACCTGATTACACCAGCGCTGCCAATGTTTCGTAAACAATTAATATAACCAGTTTAAGGAATTAACACGGGCATTTCCATTAGCGAGGAATTAGTTGATACAAGTTGGAAACTTATTTGAATATTATGTAAAATATTATTCACAAATAACGAATTGGAAAAATGTAATAAAATTTTTGTATTAGATTATTTTGCCCCATTTAGCCAATGAGATAGTGAATAGAGGTGTACTGGGAAAATTGGACAGAAAATGCTATGTGCGCTATTGGAAATTTCACATTCTACATTAGAACTTATTATCGTCTCTTTACAAAACCAGTTCTAGTTCGAGTATATATACTGGTTTTCATTTAATGATCTGTTTCCGTTATGAGATTTATGGTGTAATTGAAAAATCGTATATTACAGTTCTTGGTAGCGCAGTGGTAGAGCATTCACCCGGCAGGCGGACAACTGGGGTTTGATTCTTCACCAAGTGGGCAACATTTTTTATTAATTTATGCCATACTCATAACTACGTAGAAAGCAAAAAATTACTAGTATTCACTACTTCATATCGTTGAATGCACGTAATTTTGTATATTCAGGTGCGTATATGCGCAATTGCGTATACATTTAATAATTATATTGCAAGCAATTAAAGCTCTGTTTCCGTAAAGAGATTTATGGCGTAATCTTAAAATCAAAGTCTCTGGTAGCTCAATGGTAAGCATGTGCCTGGCAAACGGATGACTGGGGGTTTGATTCTTCACCGAATAGGCAGGATTTTTTTCAGTAGTTTCGACCTCAATCATAACAATGTTATAAGCATAAAATTACGAGTTCCCAGTTCGTTTTCTAATTTACATTTTCTTGATTTAATTTATGATCTTTACTGTATATATCTTGGGTTACAATTCTCCATCGAAAACCACAATTTGTTTGACTTCACCACTATGTATTTGAATCAAAATTGACCTCTCCTGTCTAGTTATCAACCGCTTCAAAAATAACGTATAATTTTCTTCGGGTGTCCTAGATTTTTCGTGTTTTACTTTTCTACAACATCGTGTAGACGTTGTGAGCCTTTCTGACTGAAGCTTCGTTAAGATTAAAATATTGAGTTTGGAAATTCGTTAACCATTGCGGGCTTTGACAGTTTTGTAGATTAGTTACTGCAAATATCATCAGTCTTCTCTGAATTTGTTTCCAAAATCAAGTTAGTACTGTCAATTTGACATAAGATAATTAGTTAGCGCCATCTGTTGCAAAAATTCATTATGACAATCCTAATACTATGAAATTAGCTTTGGGAACGGATGCCTAGTCCTTTTGAAACATTTTTTTCCTAAATAAGGAGCCTTCTGAAAAGTTCGACATGCTTTCTTAGAGTTTCTTAATTTTTGCAACAACTTCAAGGACACTACGTTTCGAAAGCTCCAAATTTGGTCGATATTGTAATTAATATAGTCAAATGTCACATGGCATAGAATCTAGATACTTGAAAAAATGAACTAGCGCCATCTATTACAAAAATTCATAATGATAATTCCAATATTACTGTAAATAATTGTTAGAAAATCAATTAAAAACAAACCATATCAGTGAAAACATTCAATAAAGTATGGTCGAGAAGGTTTAAATGTGGCCTACTAGATGGCCAATCGGTGGCATGAATAAATTCGAAAAACTATGTTTGGGTTTGTTTCGCTTAGTCAACGGATGCCAAATTTTTTTGAAACTCCTATTTATTTTCTTTGAACAAGTAGCCTCTGGCACTTCACTACACTTTCTTAGAGTCCCGATATTTTTGCTAGAGCTTCGAGGAAAAAGAAGTCACAGGCTTCACATTTGGTTGAAGTTAGTACTGCCAACTGTCATATATGGCATGGAATAAAGATAAGTTGCAAAGTGCCACCTGTTAAAAATATTCTTCATGATAATTTCAATATTATGTAATTGTTAAAAAACAATTATTTTCGAAAAAAAAGCTTACTTAAAGGCGCAAGTACTCAAAGGTGTTCTTTCTCAAAGAATTTATTACGAAAAAAACACAAACTCGTGTCTAGTTAATAATCTGTTTTGAAATCCAGAGAAACCGAACATTCTTTAAAAAAAAAATCCAACCAAATATATGTATGTTTCCGCGCAATGTCACCCTCCACCTTTTTGTCTTTTCACCGATTTTTCTTCCATTGTTTTAATATAATATATATTCGGAACCTTTTTCTTTCTTGTGTGTGATCGAATTCGATTACGATTTCAACTTCCCTAATGTAGTAAAAAAAGGCCAGAGTTAAATTGGGTTAGAATTGGACAGGAAATCACCGGAGGGACATCTGCGGATTCAAAAAAAAAAGAATGATCCAGCAGGCTAAACCAAATTAGTACTCTATTACAAGTTCACGAAACCCCTGTTAAAAAAAATGTGTGTACGTGAAAGGTCCTGAAGTTCTATTCCAAAAAGTCTCTCTGGAAATTATATTTTGGAACACTAACTGGTTTTAGTTAAACTACATAGAATAGTGGTACATAATATGTAATTAAATAGAATTTTAAGGATAATCTTGCTATTTTATTTCTGTTAATTATCTTTCGTTCGGCTTTTCACACATCTTGGATTTTTGGTAATTTTTTCTCATAAATTAGTTAAGTTTTAATTCTTTTTGTTTTATTATTGTATTGCTAAAAGGGAGAATAAAATCATTTTCAATACTATTGTGTGCATTCGGTGATTTTTACAATAAGTGAAATTATTCAACAAAGAAGTTCCATTAAATTTTGTGTACGGAATCAAATTTCTGGTGTCGAAACGTTCAGAATGTTGCAAAAGGCCTTCGGTGATAATTATTTGTCGCGAGCAAGTGTTTTTGATTGGTATAAATTATTCAAAGAGGCTCGAGAACGCGTTGATGACGAACCACGTCCAGGACGGCCATCAACATCAACTGATGATCAACACGTGAATAGAATCAAGGAATTGGTGCTTGAGAATCGACGATTAACAGTCAGAGACCTTACTGGCATCGTTGGAATATCGAAAGGATCAGTGAAAATCATTTTGAAAGACCATTTGGGCCTAAGAAAAGTGAAAGCACGATTTGTTCCAAAATCACTCAATTTTTTCGAAAAACAGCGTCGCGTTGACATCTGTGAAACAATGCTTTCCGATTATCAAGACAAAATGAAAGGCATCATAACTGGAGATGAGACTTGCATCTACGCTTATGATCCGGAAATAGACCATCAATCGGCCGAATATCGTATCAAAGGTGAGCCGAAGTCCAAAAAACCACGTCAAAGCAAGTCAAAAATCAAGGTTATGTTGACAGTTTTCTTCGATTATCGAGGTGTGGTGCACTCCGAATTCCTTCCGACTAGCCAAACTGTCAACAAAGAATACTATTTGAGTGTTATGCGTCGTTTGCGCAATGCTATTCGTAAAAACAGGCCAGAATTATGGGCCGGCAACTCTTGATTTTTGAACCAGGATAATGCACCAGGCCAGAAATATGGTCGGCCCATATTTCTGATTTTTGCACCACGATAATGCATCGTCGCATATTGCATTAATTCTTCGTGAGTTTTTCGCTCAATTTTCAACCAATATCGTGCCGCAACCACCGTATTCGCCTGATTTAGCTCCGTGTCACTTCTGGCTATTCAGCAAACTCAAACGACCGCTCCGGGGAAACCGTTTTGAGTCAATTGAAGACATTAAACGTGAATCGCTACGCACATTGAAGGCTATTCCTGAAATTGACTTTAACAACTGTTTCGAGAATTGGAAGAAACGTTGGCACAAGTGTGTTGGGGCCAGGGGGAATGAAACGATCTTAAAAGACTTTCCGTAAGCATTAATAGAACAGATGTCTTATTTGGAATGTTCATTTTCTGAACTATTTGCCTAGTTTTGCAAGTATGATCTTGATGAACAATGTCCAAAATTGGTTAAACTTGCATCGTGTTGACTGGGAGCACGGTCTCCGATCCGGTCTTCGAAATTTATTGGTAGATGGGTGTTACTAGTGTGGATACCGTATTGCATATTGGTTTTTTGCCAAACGAATATTTCATTGCAAAACCAAAATACCATTTTCACGCACAGCATATTCGTTGAAAGTGTGCATTATAAATTGCTCTGAATGTCGCAAAAATGAGGTAATTAAGGGAAGCTAAAACAATGAACGTTAAACTGACAAACGTCAATATTTGACAAATAATTATATTTAAGTTATAGATATTATTCTGGGCCAAGGTTGTTATATGTTATAATACTTTAACGTAAAAAACCAGTCAAGCAAATGTTTAACAAAGTAAAATATTAGAATTACACCAATATAGTGCAGTGTGCGTTTTGGCTTTCGACGGTACAGATCGTGTACGGAATTTGTTTCCGTATGTATATTTTGCCGTAGTTTTCCAGGTGCGACACTATTTGATTATCTGCTGCTGATCACAACTTAGTTGTCGAAATGCGTATACAGAATACGAAAATTAATGTGGAAAGGGGTTATATATCAACCTTAAGTGATCAATATAGTACTGCTTAATTTAATTTGACAGTAAAAAACATGGTTTTCCACAGAGACTTTTAAAAAATCGACGTCTTGTGCACCTTAACGATTGACAATGCAATATTTTTTTATTGCGATTATCGACTCAAAATTAATCATAGAATTATCGTACCCGACGATTAACCTCGAGTTTCTGACCACCGTATATAGCGTTACACATAATACTAAGAACAATCCTTCAATGGAAGATTTCAAACAATCCGATACATTAAATCATCGGACATCACTTCCTGAACACAATTTGCACTGAGATTGAGAGGATTTTACTCGACGTTACTTATTTACCTTTCCATTACAATGGTCAACTTGACCTAGAGTTGAAGAGGGACCCGATACCCTTTAGGGAACGTTCTACAAATTATGCTATTCCTAACAGGATACCGAAGTTTCCGAACATCAGATTTCATTAATACAAATTATTCTAGACGCTGCGTGATGTGGTTTGCGTTTCTTTGCGTGCGAACTCTCGCCAAAGCGACCCTAACCGCATTGTATTGAGCGGGCAAAATCAATCATAACTGTGGCATGTTTGAAGAGAAGCACATCAGCCGCTACTACTCCGTTTTACGCCCAGGATAGAAGTTCACCAGGTAAATACCATAGATAAACACCGAATTTAATTTTGTAATAGAGGCGAGGCGAATTTTGTTTGAAGAGACGAAAAAAAGATTTGCGAAGCAAACAATTTGTTCGGTGCGATAAATAAATTTGTAAAAATTATGCGTAAATCGAAGCGTATAAAAAGTAATATAAAGACTAAACAATCTACCGATTTAAAGAATGAGGAAAGAAGATAATTATTACATGGACAATCCTCCATTCACTTGGAAAATGCCCGATTTCAATCAGAGAATTGATGAACTACAAACTGAGAGACATCAAAACATCTGTATTATAAAGCACGAAATTTTTCTCATGAACGTAAACACGACTTTCTAAATAAACCAGGTTTCACTTAATACCACCTTCGCATATTGTTTATGCAGTCTATCGTAGAGAAAACTTTTTTTTTTAAATAGTAGTTCTTAGTAGCGCCATCTATTAAAAAAAATACGCGACGGAAAAGTAGATCTTTCACCAAAGTTACGTCAAAATGTCATGACATTTGCATCATTAGAAGCAGAGAAATTGCGCATAAAGTAACAGCGTGTATTTGGCATTGAACAAAAAGCAAATATCAAGTTCCGTTTCAAACTCAATAAATCGTTTACTAAACGTTTAATTTGATGAAACAAGTGTTTGATGAAGCGTGTTTATCACTTACGAGTGTGTATGAGTGGTGTATAAACAATTTAAAGACGGTCGTACGGCCATAAATGACGAAGAACATCCGGGTGCAAAAAAATCTGTTGTTACGGAAAGTAGCATCGAACTTGTGCGTGAATTTATCAGAAGTGAAAAGACAGTGTTATGTCGACGTCGACGCCATTAAAAAGGCGTCAACAGTGATCTTGAAGGACATCTTTAAAAACGAACTTAAAAATTCATTCGACATGTTAATTGAGCGTGCAAAATGTTGTATCGAAGCCGAAGGCGACGAATTTGAATATAATAAATAAATTTTACCAAAATAGTAAACTTTTGTTTTTATTTTTAAAAAGTTCGGTTTTCTTTGCGACAGACTGTATATATATTGGGTTGGCAACTAAGTACTTTCGGTTTTGTAGTATAAAATAAAACACTTTTTTTTAAACAAAGAATAGTTTTTAATCAATTATATATTTTCCATTTTGCTCAATGACCTTTTGCCATCTTTCTTTCAGCTGCATGATTCCGCGCTCATAAAATTTCTGGTCCTTATCAGCAAAAAACTGAACCAGGTGCGAGTGAAGGTCATCGTCATTTGTGAAAGTTTAACCATTCAAAGAATTCTGCAAACTTCGTAATAAATGGTAATCAGATGGTGCTAGATCAGGGCTGTATGGGGGATGTGGCACCACTTCCCAGCCAAGCTCCAATAGTTTGCCACGAGTTGCCAAAGATGTGTGAGGCCTTGCATTATCTTGGTGGAAAACTACACCTTTCCGATTTGACAATTCTGGCCGTTTTTCTTTGATTGCTTCATCCAGTTTTATTAATTGTTGACAGTAAACACCAGAATTGATCGTTTGGTTCCTTGGAAGCAGCTCCAAAAACAAAACACCTTTGTGATCCCACCAAACTGACAGCATGATCTTTTTGGATGCAATTCAGCTTTCGATGTGGTTTGAGCTGGTTTATCGTGTTTGCTCCATGATCGTTTTCGAACTATGTTACTGTACAGGACCCATTTTTCATCACCAGTGATGATTCTTTTTAAGAAAGGGTCGGTTTCATTTCGTCTAAGGCGCATATCGCAAAAGTTGATTCTTTGTGTTACATGAATTTCTTTCAATTCGTGAGGTATCCAAATATCAAGCTTCTTAACTAGCCCAAGACATTTTAAATGTTTTTCAATTGTTGTGTGCGATACATGTAGCCTCTCCGCAACCTGTCGAACAGTTATATGACGATTCTCTTCTCTTATAACTTTGATTTGGTCATCATCAACTTCAGTAGGCCGACCAGAACGTTGCTCATCTTTGAGGGAAAAATCTCCAGAACGGAATTTTTTATACCAATTCTGACACGTGCGCTCTGTTAAGCAATTAGCACCATAAACTTCACATATCTTTTTGTGAGCCGCAGCAGCTTTCTTTCCTTTACGGAAATAAAATAGTAAAATATGTCGAAAATGTTCGTTTCTGCACTCCATTTAAAATTAACCCACAACTAATAGCTTTAATAAAAATCACGCACTACTTGCTTCTGAAGTTACGTCAATGTGACTAGTATCACGCGACAAACGGTAAAGTACAGCACTAACATACGTTATACAAAAAATAAAGCAACACTCTCTATCAATAAAAACCGAAAGTACTTAGTTGCCAACCCAATATTATTAGTTGATATTTGATCTATTAAAAAAGACAATATTATTTACATTAAGTGAAGATGTATAACCTTTCACAAAGAACCACGTGCTTTATCTATTCACAAAATAAATATATTCTCTAATTTTAACGTTCTCAAATGCCGTGCCACTTCTTGTAACTACTTCGTAACTACTTACTAAAACATTTGCCGACTTTCTCAACAAGATTAACCTCGAATAGAAGCTTCAAAGCTATTCGCGATCTCGCAGAGCCAATTTAATTTCTAGTGCCGTAGTTTCTCAAGGGGCAAAAGCCACTATTTATCAAATATTGTTGCAAGCTACCCATACATTACATCACATGCGTGCTAACGCATTTGGGTTGTCGTTCTTGAACTGCGACGTTATGTACTGTAGAGCACGTATCATCGCGCGAGCAAATATTTGATAATTAATAGACTTTACTTATGCGTGAAATTCTCTTTAATGATGTTTGAAGAGCGCAAACAACATCTAAGGAGCTCGAATACGTGTAAATAAACCCTAAGTGTAGGTGTATTCAATACATTTTTAAATAATTAAATCCATAGAGTATTCGATCTTGCTTTGCCATTAATATACCGCGTGTTTCATGACATGATTGCAACAGTTTGTGGATATGTTACTGAAGCAATTGCATATTAAAAATGTCTATTGAATATATGCCCAAAACTCTATCGTAATTACCGTGTTTAAGCTACAAGCATTTGTAATTTTACAGAACGGCATTTATAGTTTTAAAGTAATCAGTATAGTTAATCACTAAGGTTGATATATAACCCCTTTCCACATTAACTTTTGTAATTCTGTATATGCATTTCGACAACCAAGTTGTCATCATCAGCAGATTAACCGCAAAGTGTCGCACCTGGTAAACTATACGAAAACACACTTCGTACGCGGTACACACCGTTGAGAAACTAGACGTACACTAAATGTTCGTTTCATAAGATTTTTGAAAATTGTTTTACTTAAACTAAGATGAATGACATTGGAAAAAAGGGAACACGGACACGACCGATAAGTACCTGCATGTGATTTATTACTATGTTTCTCTTCTTCGAACATTAAGCAGACCGTAAAGACCGTAAGACTGCATTGGCCATTGTCACTATTCACCACATGGTTTTTATTCTTTATGATGTGCATGCTTTTATACGTGTCTAATTCACGATAATTATACACGTTTTATCGTGAATTAGACATGTATGAAAGCATGCACATCTTAAAGAATAAAAGCCATGTGGTGAATAGTGACAATGGGTCAATGCAGACCACCCTTTACGGTCTGCTTAATGCCAGAAGAAGAGAAACACTGTAATAAATCACATGCAGGTACTTATCGGTCGTGTCCGTGTTCCCTTTTTTCCAATGTCATTCATCTTAGTGTAAGTAAAACGCTTTTCAAAAATCTTGTGAAACGAACATTTAGTGTACGTCTAGTTTCTCAACGGTGTGTACCGCGTACGGAGTGTGTTTTCGTACAGGTATTTTTCGCCGTGGTTTACCAGGTGCGACACTTTGCGGTTAATCTGCTGATGATGACAACTTGGTTGTCGAAATGCGTATACATAATTACAAAATTAATGTGAAAAGGGGTTATATATCAACCTTAACGATTAAGTTACTAACTAATCAGTATACGTAATGTACGGGGTATCATTGTATTAGGACTTGATCAATAAGGTTGATATATAACCCCTTTCCACATTAACTTTTGTAAATTCTGTGTGTTAGTGTACATCTTGGTTTTGAACGGTGTGGATCGCGTACGGAGTTTGATTTTCGTGCGGTTGTTTTTCGCCGTGTTTTACCAGGTGCGACACTTTGAAATTATCTGCTGATGATGACAACTTGGTTGTCGAAATGCATATACAGAATTTACAAAAGTTAATGTGGAAAGGGGTTATATATCAACCTTATTGATCAAGTCAATCAACCACAGGCTCCATCAAATTCAACTTGTATTAGGACCTTTGATATTCCATTTTTAAACTGACGACTTTCCTCTTCCTATGACTGCCTATCTTAAATTCAATATTTTAGTCTTAAGTGGGAATAAAATGCGGTTATTTTCTCAGATGATCATCTAATAGGAGTGGTTGTTTGGGCAGGTTTTAGTCTATAAGTAAGTAAAGTAGTAAGAGAAGTTTTATTTCTGAATTTCATACAAGTTAGATTCTGTCTGTAATTCATATTTGTTGTACAAAATTTCGCTGGCCATAACCATGTTGTATAGTTATTTTACCGATTTTACCTATTAGGTGTCAAGACGGTGACGATCTTAATCTTCTGATTTTTTGGTCAATTTCCATTCCATGTCCATACCTTTTTGTTGGTGATTCCGCATAGAAGTGCTGGACATAAGAATAAGAACCATCTTTTGAACCCCTCTCCGACTGGTTTCACAGTGACCTTGATATACTCAAGTCTTAACATTCAGATTAATAACACAGCGTGGTCTAATATCAATCTTTTGAGGGTTTCTTTACAAAATTTAATCACTTCCCAGTTCTACTTCTTTCTTCATCAGCATATATGCAATCTTTTATTCATTATTTGTTAAAATTTATTGCATTTTCTTGCAGTTTTCTGTACAATTTTGTTGATTTAAAAAAAATGGTATTAGATAACACGAAATTACAATACTTTTAAATAACGTATCGCGATGTATTAATGCGAAACCATTGCATAAAGTGCGACGAAAAATGTCAAACCTCTATGTAACATACGTTTTTGAAACGGCCCGTCATAAATATGTATTTATCTGTTCGCTCTGCGCATCTTTATAAATATTTGATCGGCCACTGACCGATTGAAAAGGCTCGTTTCGGGACCGCGTGTGTGCAGGATGTTAAGATAATCAATCAGCGTCAGGACGCGTCGCATCGTCGCAACCGGTACGTGCTGTGGTCCGTCGCCATTAATCATTCGCTTTTCTATTTTAACGCCGGCCCTATCGACGTGTGATTTTTTCTAGGCGCGCCGTGGTAGGACGCGAGATCCCATTGTACGTCGTGTATCTGTAATTCGTTGACGGGGTAACGTTAAAGATTTATTGCTGAAACGTGAAAGGGGGTCAATGTCAACTAAAACGAAGACGTTGACGATTATCTTCTAGTTGCGCTGGGGTTTTTTTTTGGCCTCTCTCTTCAACAGATACACAAAGAACTAGCGGCTTTGCTTGTCATTGCCCAAATCTTTTATCGACGTTCGGATTTCGATAAAGGTGGAACAAAAAATAAAGAGATTCTTATGAGGAAGTCGAACTAGTACTCTGCTAAAATGGAATAAAATAATGACAATTGCTTTCAGCTCTTTCCTCTTTAATTTAAAATATATCAAAATCTATAAATTCGTACTTAAAGTACCCCACATAAAATGTAATCTTAATTTATGTGAACATATGTTTAATTTATGTTTAACTTATGTTTTTAAGTCTAAAAAATAATGGGTTTTTTAACAATTGACAAAAATAAACAAATAATGCTTTAAAAGCAGGCTTCAAACTTTCTATTTTTTCCAGCAAAATCATTCAAACTTTAGGGATAATCAATCTATACATTTAAACGTTCACATTTTTACATTCTCTTCAAGTGTTTCTAGTCTCGCAGGATTGAAGCAAAAGAGTTAGATAAATTTTGACGTGAAACTTCTTTCTTGGACCTCTTTAAATGTCAGAAGAATTTTAACTTGAAGCACTTTTAAATCCATATATATATATATATATATATATATATATATATATATAAAGGGTTTTCCAATAAGGACTTGACAACTTTTTTTCAAAATAAAATGCAGACCATTTTAGATATTTCAAAAACTTTATTATCGGGTTGAAGTACAATTAAAACATTTATGAATGGAACTCGACTTCGTTCATATGGCCACCGCGGGCACGTTTGCAGCGGTCGATTCGTTGGACCCAATTTTCGATGACTCGGTCACACAATTCGGCCGAAACGGCTGCTATTTCTCGTTCAATGTTGGCTCTGAGCTCTTCCAACGTTGTCAGCTTGTTGGCATAGACCAATGACTTGACGTAGCTCCAAAGAAAAAAGTCTAGAGGCGTTAAATCGCACGAACGAGGCGGCCAATCGACTGGTCCATTTCTTGAGATAACACGCTCATCAAACTTACTCTTCAGTAAATCGATTGTAATGTGTGCTGTGTGACTTGTGGCACCGTCCTGCTAAAACCACATGTTGTCCAAGTCCATATCTTCCAAGTCGGGCCAAAAATAATCGATAATCATGGCGCGATAACGATTACCATTCACAGTAACGTGACGATCATTACCGTCGACGAAAAAATATGGCCCTATGACGTCGCCGGCATGCAAACCGCACCAAACCAAAATGAAGTGGTGTTTCATGAAGCACCTGTGGATTTTCACCCGACCAATAACGCATATTTTGCTTATTGACGAACCCATTGAGCCAAAAATGAGCTTCGTCACTGAAAATGATTTTGCAATGAAATTGATCATCTTGACGCATCTTTTCCAGAGCCCAATCGGAGAACGTACGTCGCTTCAAATGGTCCATCAGCTTCAATTCTTAAGTCAGCTTGATCTTGTATGGGTGTAAACCAAGATCCTTACGCAAAATTCGCCATAAAGTGGTCTGGGCGATGCCCAACTCTTGAGAACGCCGTGGAATTGACTGATTTGGATCATTTGCTATGGACGTTTCAACGGCAGCGATATTTTTGACACTTCGACCAACCCGTTGTCTCACTGGCACGGCAACATCACACAACGAATATGTAGATTCAAATTTTAGCACTAAACTTGTTACTGCCTGTCTACTAGGGCGAGAATTACGACCGAAAATCGGAGTTAACGCTCTTAAAGTAGCGGTTACCGACTCCGAATTTCTGTAGTAAATTTTTATAATTTGCAGACGTTGTTCGTTCGTGTACTTTACCATGATGAAAATGTTAAGTTTACTGAATAAATTGACAGTGACAGTTCGATGATTAGTGAAAGGGTGCGTTCACAAATTGAATTAAAAGTTGTCAAGTCCCTATTGGAAAACCACTTATAAGAAGATCGTATCCTAGTACGACTGACTATCTTTTAACTCGATGAAACACTTGTAAGAACATACACATGCATTCATCGACTGCGAAAATATCAGAATTTATATTACAGTGGGAATAATGTTTTAAGTATAATAACATTTAATAATATATACATACATACATATATATATATATATATATATATATATATATATATATATATAATACGTATATATATATACATATGTATGTGAAAATACAGTTGGTCTATGGTCTTTAGTTAATCTATATTTTGTAGTATAAACAACTTTGTATTATTACTACCATACTAGTACTTACTACGTGCCCACATTTGTAGATTTGTATAAACAAGGGAGAGCGCCTGTGTTCGCCGTATTTGTACATAGAATTTCATATTTCATTGAATGAAACTAGATATGAGGCTGATTATGTTTACGTGTTTAGAATGGAACAAGTAATTCCAACATATGAGAACTTTGTTGGACTAACAACTTTTAATTAAAGAGGACGTTAGCTTCAAGAGGTTTTCATTAGCAAATACACAATAGAAACTTTGTTAGTAAATATAATATGTGAGTTACCATATTTTTATTCAAGACAGCCATGAAAAAAACTAATTACGTCTTAGGTTGGTTCTATTTACTAGTTCACTTCTCATTCTGCTACTTGTTAATGAAAAAGCTTTTGATTTTTGATGGTGTAAGTTGATTATATTAAATGTTCAAATAATTTCGTTGTTAAAAGTATTGAATTTGTATTCTGCTACTTTCAAAACGACTGTTTTACGTACTAAAGGGTTTTCCAATAAGGACTTGACACCTTTTTTTTAAAATAAAATGCAGACCATTCGAGATATTTCAAAAACTTTATTATCGGGTTGAAGTACAATCAAAACATTTATGAATGGGACTCGACTTCGTTCGTATGGCCACCGCGGGCACGTTTGCAGTGGTCGATACGTTGGACCCAATTTTCGATGACTCGGTCACACCATTCGGACGAAACGGCTGCTATTTCGCGTTCAATGTTGGCTATGAGCTCTTCCCACGTTGTCGGCTTGTTGGCAAAGACCAATGACATGACGTGGCCACAAAGAAAAAAGTCTAGAGGTGTTAAATCGCACGAACGAGGCGGCCAATCGACTGGTCCATTTCTTGATATAACACGCTCATCAAACTTACTCTTCAATAAATCGAATGTAATGTGTGCTGTGTGGTTTGTGGCACCGTCCTGCTGAAACCACATGTTGTCCAAGTACATATCTTCTAACCCGCTGATTACGAAAAACGCATCGGGAATGCGCTAGCTCTTTCGGTTCTCGAGATATTCGCGAAAAACTAAATTTAGTGAAGTCGAAAAAGTTAAAATTTCGCCGTTTCGATGGTCCTATCGTACGTATTTTGATCTCCTGATTCAGAAACAACCCCTACTTGGCATCGTATCTCTTACGGTTCTCGAAAAAAATAAAGTTGCGATTTTCGCCGATTCGATGGTTCTATCTTATGTATTTTGATCTGCTGATTCAGAAAATGTACCTATTTGGCATCGTATCTCTTTCGGTTCTCGAGATATTCGCAAAAAACACTTTTGTAAGTTGCGAAAATCGCGAAAATTTTGGATTTTCGTTCAAATCGGCATGCTATCTCGCGAACCAAGGGCCTCTCGGCGACAGCGCGGACACTGCCGGATGCGTATTGACGTCCGGAATCGACTGCTTCAAACCGGAACCTGCTACGACGTCGCGTTCTCGAGTTATGACCGGAAAACCGAAAATTTTTGCGAAAATTCAAACTGCTACTGCGGCCAAACGGTTCGCTCTACAGCGATGCGCTTGTGCTCATTTTAATCCTTGTGAAGAGTACATTCATTGGTGAAAATTTTGTGGCGGTAGGACGAAAAATGTGGAAGTTATGGCCGTTTGACGATTTTTGCGATTTTTTTGAACCTCAAGCGATGAAATTTAAAAAACGGAAAAATCAAAGTGTGGATTTTCGACGTTTTGATACCTCTATTTTATGTATTCGAACCCTCTGATTACGAAAAACGC